>JAGFMF010011464.1:5503243-5517913 GCA_019455555.1 Galemys pyrenaicus | reverse complement strand
CACCTCGAAGGCACTGTTGAGGTGTATGTCTTTCAGTGTTTTACCTATGTTTTCCTCTATGTATTTTATAGTTTCGGGTCTTACATTTAGATCTCAAAATGCAAAATCTAGTGGGCGAAAAACACTTGAGTGAAATCTTGATATGTTAATTTTGAAATATCTGGTGTATAATGTGATGATCCCAGAAATCTATTTGCGACATTTGGCTGAAATGTCTCTTGGTGGAAGATGGACTTGGTGTCCAGCAGCCCTGGCTGGAATCTGACTCTGGTCTACCCAGCGGGTAACTGTAGATACCCTGAACAGCAAACTTGCCCTTCCTATTACTTTGAAGACCTGGTGAGCATTTACAGAGGTGACAGGTGTAAAGTAGATGCTTTCTATCTGATTTAGGCTCGACAGTGATTTTTCCTACTTTCTCATAAGTGTGGGAATATGCATGTGTGTGACATCTAGGAGATACTATACCCTTCAGTGACAACTTCATTTAAAGTTACCCAGGAAGAAGGCAGAGCAGGAGAGGGCAAGGGTGTATCTTGGGGACATTGCAATTTTGGGTGTGGGCTGAGTGACAGGTACAATGAGATCTGGGCAAGCCAAGGATCAGAGAATGATGAAGCACAGGTGGATACCAGTGTTCTAGGTTGGAAGAAGGTCAAGGAGGAAAGGCACTGACAACCCAGAAAATTTGCCAGAAAATCCCTGACTGCCCAAACCAGGGACAGATGTCTTCATGGAAGAAATGTGTGGAGGGAGAAAGCAATAGAAGGGTGTGTACACTACTACTGTACACTATGGAATCAAGAAAAGTGGAAGCAAAGGAAAGAAAGGGTGCATACGTGAACGAAGCTGAATCATGAAACAGTATCATTGTTTATGTCTTTGTTTGACTTTCTGTTGTTGATGTTGGATGTGGATGAGTAGAGAGCATTTCCATTTAGGAGAAAGAAGTCAAAAGAGAATTTGAAAATGCCAGAAGTAAGGCATGTTAGCTTAGTGTTATTAGGTTCTGAAATTGTAGTTTTGCTTCTTGAAGCTGCACAGTCTTGAGCTAGTTATGCTGAACTCCCAAGCATCAAATGAAAAACGAGGATGGAAGGAAAGTGGTTCAGGATAGTTTTGCCTTCTTTGCCTCAAGCATTTTTGCTGCATAACTAATTGTCCATAAGGCAATTTTGTCATAAAAAGACACAGTTACAAAAACTAAAAAAGGGATTTTTTTTAAAAGGCATAATGAAACTTGAAAAATTAATAACCAAATTAAAAAGACTTTATTGCAAAAAAAGTGAAAATACCAAATATTGGAATAAATTTTTCATGGAAATACTATGCAAAGAAGTGATTTTATTTTATGGATTGCACCTGACCACTTCCCTTTCAAGTCTTTTGTCCAAGAATTGGCGAGGATGTGGAAAAAAAAAAAAAAAAGGAACTCTACCACAATGCTGTTGGGAATGCAAGTTAATCCAACCACAATAGAAAGCCATATGGAGGTTCCTCAGTCTACTAAAATTAGAGCTACCATATGACTGAGGAATACCCCTCCTAGAGATCTACCCAAAGGATACAGAAACACTGATCCAAAAGAATACTTGTACCCCTATTTTTAGGGGTGTTTATTGCAGCACTATTTGTAATTGGTAAGACTTGGAAACAACACAAATGCCCAAAAATAGATGACTGGATCAAGAAGGTGTGGTACATATACACAATGGAATACTATTTAGCAATCAAAAAAGATAAACTAGAGTCATTTGTGGAAACATGGGCAGAGCTAGAAGGAATTATGTGCAGTGAAATAAGTCAAAAGGCTAGAGAAAAATATCTGAAGGTTTCACTTTTAGGAGGAATATAAAGGAATGAAATAAAGGAGGCTTGAGGAAAAGAACAATAACAAACCCCACACAACATGACAAGAAGAAAGACAAAGGCACCTTGAGTGGGTTGGGGGGACAGACTGGGATGAGGGCAGAAAGAGCATAAGGGACTGAGGTGACAGTGCACTGATGAAATGGTGGTGGTAACTCCATGGGGACGACAATTGATGTCAAATATATATAAATAAATTAATTTAATAATAAAACAAAAAACAAAAACACGATAAACAGTCTTTTGTCCATAATGCCAAATCTGTTTTCTCTTGATTGTCTCCTTTTTTGGTGTTGCACTTTATCATCTTCAATAAAATTTCTCCCTTCATTAAGAGAGCCCTCATTTCCAAAATTAGGGTGTGTGTTTGTAACTGAGCTTGGCGTTGCACGATGAAAACCTTCACACTGCCGTTTGCGCTAACATACCGCCACGTGTCCGTTGATAGACGTCCCACAGCTCTGTGGGAAATTTGGGTACAACCCTGAACCCTCACTGTGGTGTGTTTCAAAAGAAGAAACCAACTTTTGGAACAAATCCTCCTCATCACCTGTCAGCTCTTGAAAGCCAGAGTAATGCCCGTAACTAGAAGAAATGCTAACAGGATAATGCATTTAATTTTTGTGTTAAATTTGGCATGCTTATTTGCTTAATTTTTGTGTGCTCTCAGTGACTTTGTGGTAAGTGTTCTTTGCCATCACAAACAAACTCTCAGTTATAGGAGTATCTGGGTTTATCTTCAAGTAACAAAGTGGCACTGTTTGTCAAAGTGGCGTTGTTTTCTGAGTTGATCATATGGATTCAGGATCTAATTTCTTTATGTTATAAAAATCCTGCTGTGAGTCTCACTAGATTCCCATGAAAATAAATTGAACAAGGCTGCTGCTGTTTCTTATATGTAATATATGTAATGTGTAGTACATATCTGGACTACATTTATATGTTCCACTGCATGCCCACTTCTTGTATTCATTTCACCAAATCATCTAAGCCAGATCCTGTGCAAATACCAACATGCTGTCTTTATCAGGTCCAATATTTAATAGGAAAAAAAATTCATTTTCGAGAAATTTTATTCATTGAGATTCATGTGCCATTTCTTTTTGGGAGGATAGTGGCGCCTGGTTGTTTTTGCCTGCAGCTTCCACTGCGCGATAGAGGTGGTAAAGGTGAGGTCAGAGAAGAAGCTGTTGCATCTAAATTAACCAACAAATTGGTAGTAAATTCTCTCAAAAACTTGTAAACCATTAGCCTTCTCCTTTATATTTGCCATATCTTGGTAAACTTTCTTTGGTCAAGGTGAGAGGGGTGACTGCTCACAAAAGTGCTTGCAAGTTGACATGTTATCATCTTCTAGCGTATTATCCATTTGGCTTTACATGTTCTTACTTCACTCATACAGTAAGCTTTGTTGCCATCTCTTCTATCAAGATGATATTCGCAGTTCCTGTCCGCCACTACTTTTAGACTGCCACGTCTGCGCCTCACTGTATAGGCCACTGTGGTGGCTAACATTTACATGATGTAAAGATCGGTAGCACTGCCTGCATTGCGACAACATTGTCACCCAAACCCAAGCAGTCATTTTGTCATTTATGGCAAGAGAAGTTTACAATTAGTTTTGTGGCAAAAATCCTAAGACAAAGACTCACTCACAGTGAGTCTACCAGACACAAAAGCAGCCCCTGCACTGTTTTGTAGCTGCATGAGAGACTTGGTGAATCCCCTTGGGGGACAGGCGGAACACCTAGGAAGAAAAGGTTTGGACATGGCAGGTAGAGACCTAGCTTGGCCCCTGAGCGGTAGGAGGGTTTATCTCAGGATGAGGAATCAGTTTTATTCTGTGAGAGAAGGAATGGAGGTACATGGCTTGAGGTGAATGTGGAGGCAGGTTGGAGAGCAGCTGAAGAACTTGGCGTGGTTGCTGAATTACTGTGGAAAGCCATCAGCTCTTTTGTAGCCTACCTGGGGTGGTTGGTGAGGGCAGAGATAGAGTAATAGAGGTATGTGATGGGAATACCAAGCTGTGAGGAGGCTTGGAGGAACTGGAAAGGACCAGACACACAGGGCACCGTGATCGGGGTCTAATAATACTTCTATTATCTCCGGCTTATCATATTACTAATTTTCTCCTTGAATTGTCTCCTAGGTGCATCCAATGGGAAAATGGGTTATGTGCCAGGGTCTTGGAAGCTGACTCGTGTGGTTCCACTTCTTTAGGGTAGTTCTCTGCCTCACGCTCCCATTTACCTAAGCCCGGGCAGGAAAGAGGCAGTCGAATCTGGCACGTACCCCTGAGTTGTAAGACCCTTATGCCTGTGAGGGTCTGCATCTGCCCAGAAGTTCAGGGCCAGAGTGGGTGTCTGGAGGGTGTGCCCAGGTGAGAGAGGCAGGCTCTTAAGGGGGCAAAGTGATCACTGTTGCTTGTGAAAGAGAAAGTCAAATAACCTGAGTTAGACTGGAAGAAAAAAGGTGGTGATGCGAGTTTGCCTGATGCCATTTGCCTTTGTAGAAGATATACATTAGTGCCTGTTTTCACTAATGGGAAGAAATCCAAAGAGGAGTTTTGCTTTTATAATGAAAAACAAAAAGTGAAAATAGCATTCGGTGTTTGTTTTGCAGGAAAGCCCTGAGAGAGCCAGTGCACCCCAGCAGTGAGAGTGGCCCCCACAAACTCCTTCCCAGGGAAAGCCTTTTTACGGGCCGTATATTTATCACCTCCGTCCCGATTTTACTAGATGCTAGCATTATTTCAGATTTTATGAGTTATTTGATGTCATTTAATAGGTTACTTTTTGGGGTCTGGGAACAGTCAAAATTTCCCCTTACACATCGACGGTAATTAGTGGTAATTGCATTTTCGCTTTACTCCTTTTGGCTCAGGAAAGGGTCTGGAGGAACACTGTTTTCACCAAGGGGGAGGAGGAGATCTGTATCTTTGTGCTGCAGAGAGAGAGCAACATTACAAAGCAAATAAAAAGACACAGAGAAAAGATAAAAGGCTTTCCTTTCGCTTTTGAACAAGGAGACCCACATTTTTATTTTGCACTAGGCCTCATGACTTTGCAGTTGGCCCTGCGGAGGAGAGTCACCTGGAGAAGCCAGTTCTGAGGGCCGCTGAGCTGCCAGGGGGGAGCCGGCTGGCGCTCACAGCTCCTGGTGGGCACAGCTGGACAGCGTCCTCCAGCAGCTCCTTTGGGGTGAACACACGAGTGTGGGAGTGTGGGAGTGTGGGAAGTCTGGGGCAGGAATGGGGGGCTGCTGGATATGTCCCGGGAGAGAGGGAGGACTTCAAGGGACAGAACGGTTGTGAAAGCAAAATTGAAATAACCTAGAGTTAGACTGGTAGAAAAAAGGTGATGATGCAGGATGAGAAACAGAGAAGAAAGTGGGCTCGCAGACTTTCTGAAACGGAATATTTCCAGAGCAAGTTCCCTTACAGCTCATTAGTAAAGTTTGTAATTTGCCTTTTTTTGCCCTGCATTTGCAAACAAAACATTGCTCTCAGATTCAAGATTTAGACTTCTGAATCATAGTACAACTCATTTTTTTTTTGTATAAGTAACATATGTTTGGTGTCTTTAAACACAATTACTTTTGTATAATAAAAGTGTTGATTTGATGATGCGACATTTTCTGCAAGTGTGTTTAAGAGAGTTTATGTTTTCATAAGTTGCAATGAAACTCAATTATGTATGTGTAATAAGGCTTCTGATTGTTACACTTAGACTTTTCTGTATAATGAAGCCAGCAATTAGAATTTGCTTGCTCTATGGCTTAGGAAAACACACTTGTTTTGAAGACAAAAGACTCTTAATGAGCCCCCTTTTTTTGTTAATTTTTTTTGTTGTTGTTAAAAACGAGTCTATAACTCAAACATATAATTAGATTTCTTAAAGGTTTGGATTTTGTTGTTATTTTTTTCCCTGCTAAACACAAAAGAAAGCAAAAAGCAATAACTTTAAGGCACACATCGGTTCAGAGCCGTGAATCTTGCTCTGATCTGCAGTTTTGTCTTAGAGGCACCTCCAGGGCAGACCAAAGTCCGGTTTTACCAGGAGGCAGAGACCGGGCTCAGCAGTGATCTGACTGAGTGGAGAAATGTCCTCTCCCGGGATCGCAAAGGGACTGGTCAGGACATTATATCTGGTGTTGCCATTGCTGTTCTACTTGAGTCTCAGCCTCAGAAAAAAGTCTGAGACCTGGCTGGGGAGATATCCCACCTCCAGTCCTTGTGGCTTCTGTTTGCCCCAGAGACCTGCTTGTGCTAAGGCGTCGGAGCTATTCTCTGAGCTGGTGAGTGTGGGCAGAATTTCCTTTGTGAGCTCAGGAACTTTCCAGGCCCTCTCTCTTTCCATCTCATGGTCTGTACCCAGCATAGAGGCCACTTGTGATCTTCCTGTTAATCTTAGCCACGCATCTCACTGCTGGCCATTGCTATTGCTTTCACAGGAAACTATTCCTTCTCTGCTTTTTCAGACTTGCAGGAAAGGGCCTGTTGATCAACGTGTTCCCCATCTTGTGTCAGTTTGAAGGATGTTCTTTTGCCTTCAGTTGTTTTCTTTTAAGCCTACTGCTAAAAAGTCTCTCCTCTTACAATTATTTTGTTGTTATGGATTATTAATAGTTTAATGAAATTTTGTTTTAATAATTTATAATATATTGAGAAGGCTTTTGATGGTAAGTCAGTCTGTGTCCAGTGAGAAAAACATAAAACTCCAGCGTTTCAAGCACAAGACGACTTAGTGCAGGTAACTGGCTACACATAGGCTAGAACGACTAGCGGATATAACCCCAGGCTAAAGCTCTTCACCTGTGTGACTGGAGATAGCAGGCAGGAGCATATTACTGCCATGGGGGTCACTGTCCTCTGCTGCCAGCAGGAACCCAGCAGCTCACAGCTCTGGTGGTGAAGCCCCCAATGGCATTGCTAGACCGTGTGGTACCCAACAGTCCACTCTTGTCCCCCTCTCTCTTGCCTTCCAGTGTCTAGCGATTGCCTCTCAGCTGCAGCCTGTTGGTGGCCAAGGATCTGGATCATAGAGTTTCTAGAAGGGTCCCCCTGGCCTCCCCTGGGCTAGAAAGGGAAGCATAGAGTGGAATAAGTCTGAATATCAGCCTACAATATTCGGCGCCCTGGGGACTTATAGCTATAGTGGTCCAGAAAAATACAGCTTTGTAATTGCAAGCGATGGCTCCCAGCAAACCCCCAACTATGGCTGTGGATTTCATCTTCAATCAACTCCGAGTAGTAGAGAAGGGAAATAATAGTAGGGCATTCTGCTGGGAATGATCAATATAAAGGGAAGACAAGGCAAGGCTGATTGCTGGAATTAACAGCCTCTAAGCCCAAGAAGCGTTCCATTCAGCTCTTCTCAGAAGCAGACTTTTAAATTTTAAACAAAGGATCCAATTAAATTTGATCCAATTTAAATCCATTCAGTTCAGAAACCTTTATTAAATATCTACCATGGATTGTGCCCTGGGCTAGATGGTGCAGGAGGTAACAAATTTGCAACTGGCAGGCAAAAGCTTTGCTGCCACTACAGATCTTAGTCGGAACCGACTCCTGGTCCCCAAAACTCTAAGTTTTGGTGTCTTTGTTATTTAACTGCATAGTCTGCATATCTCGTTGGGAGAGACATCATCACACCCACGTTTCATAGAATAGGTAATTTATATTGAGAATTTCTTATGTACTAGGTACTGCGTTGGAGTTTAGAAAAACATCATCTCATTAAATTCTTCCAGGATCATGGGTTCAGCTGTACCTGAACATTCTCTGTGTGTTTGTCCAACAGATGAAGCAGCTCAGCTCCTGCAAAGCTGAAATGACAAGGCCGAGGAGCTGTTAGGTTGTGGGCAGGGCTGTAGGCCTGAAGCCGGGGTCACACGCTAAGATGTGCTGTTCCAGGTAAGACTCAAAAGCCATAGTCTGCTCTAAGGGGTTGTGACTGTATTGTTCAGTTTCGAAGCAATTGCACTTGATGATCCAGGCCTGGAATTCTTGGGACCCGATTTTTACCTAGGCTCTGCCATTTTGAGTCACTATGGCGTCCATTACTTTTGGTTTCCTTAGCCCAAGGCACCAGTCTGCTCATTGCCTCTTTTACAAATCTCTCGTTTCATCTTCTCACCAAGCATTGTGCTCTTCATCTTCTCACCAAGCATTGTGCTCTACTGCACCTGGAATGTGTTTCCTTCCCTTCCTGCTTGCCCAGAGGGGCTCATTCTCCAAGCCCATTCTCCAGGTAGCCTCCAACCTCATCTCCAGAATGCATGTACTTTTGTCTGAACTGTCGACCTGACTATTAGGAGTGGCTGGACTTTTTATTTTTTAAGTTTTTCACATGGGTAGCTCATTTCCCTGGAGAAGGTCGGAGTAATGTATGTGTTATACTTTTCTTGTCTCCCCATCATCCCTAATACGGATTTTAACACATGACGGGAGTTATTTGTGAGCAAAGAGTGAAGGAGTTGGTCAATTATCCTCATATATATTGCTAGTTTAAGGGATGGGGAGGCCACTGTGGACTGTAATGTTATCATCTCTTGAGAAGATCGACTCAGAGTAGAGTTTTAAAGTTTGGAAAGGC
This sequence comes from Galemys pyrenaicus, assembly GCA_019455555.1. Taxonomy (NCBI): domain Eukaryota; kingdom Metazoa; phylum Chordata; class Mammalia; order Eulipotyphla; family Talpidae; genus Galemys; species Galemys pyrenaicus. The sequence continues at coordinate 5,509,448 of JAGFMF010011464.1, read as the reverse complement.
AGAGATGATTGATGATGGAGGGCATGGCACACACTGAGAGGAAACAGCAACATGGTATTTGAGAGAGGATGCAGTGTTTAGCAGAAACATATGATCAGATTAGGCTGTGAAAAGCTTGGTTCAGAATATAGAGGCCATGGGAAAAAGACTGGTATCTGAGAGTCAGAGTGTGGTTAACTTAATCCAGAAAGTTATTCAGCATTTCCTGCTTGCTGGTGAGACGAAGTTGAGGAATATAAAATATCTTCTTGACGATACAAGAGTTTATCAAGGCAAAGATGGCGACAAGGCCACAATGAGCTCTCACACCAAGCAGAATAACTTGTATGGGCTCCTGGTTGAGGGGCTCAGGACTGGACTCAGTAAGCCTTGGAGTGTGGAGTCATGAGGCCTGGAGATAGAGAGCTGGACCTTAATCCCAGCTCTGGTGCTCACTGACTGCCTTCCTGAAAGGAAATTCCTTGACTTATCTGGACCTGTGCTTTATTATCCATAACACTGGATTAATAGTAGCATCCAATCATATGTTTATTGTGAGAATTAACCAGATTATGAAGTTAGCATAGTATAGGCACATATATTAAATGTTATTATATATAGTATGTTTTACACACACACACACACACACACATCCTCTGTGTATATGTACTTACAGGGAAGAGACAATGACTTGTGATTGAAAGGCACTGTTTTGGACCCCCCGAAAGTGCCATGTAGGGTAGATTTCTGGCAAAGGATGGACACCAGAGACTGGGCAACAGGGAGAACAGACAGCTCAGGAAGTTGTGTGGTGGTGAGGGTGGTGAGGATATTCCCCATGTGGAAAACAGTATGTTGTTCAGTTTTATGGACGTCAAGAATGAGTTCCAAAGATCTGATAATACGAAAGACAGGTAAAAGCTGTGCAGGGCCCTATGTGCTGGGTTTATGAACTCGCTCTTAGTGTACAAGCAATTGGGTGCTCTGGGAATGCCAGCCTCACATTACTGTGGCATGGCCAGGGCGCGATCTGGAGGAATACAAAGGCCAGAGGGGCTCTGTCTCTCAGGCTTGCACTGGTTAACCTTTTTAAGGCAAATTTACTTTTTCAAAGTCAGTCTCTGAGAGAGAAGCCACGTGAATCCAAATATCCGGGCAGCAATCCCCAGCGGCATCAAAAGTAATGAAACATCAGTATCTGCTGTTCCTATCTGTTATTGCTGATTTCAGATAATGATGCCAATACCCAGCTTGGGGGTGGTGAGGAGGAGGAAATGCTGCTGGGGCAGCTTGTTCAGCTCATCTCCTGGAGGGTTGAGAAGAGGGGAGAAGGGACAGACAAGGAAGAAAGGGATGCCAGAAAGCAAAGCTTCTTTCTCAGTCTGGTATAAAATAAAGGCAAAAATAAGTTTCTCTCAACTACAAAGAGAATGTGAGGATGCTAGAAGTCTCCCCATCCTCTGACTGGGATACTTGGACTCATAATAATTCTACTTCACAACTGAATAAAGTGAATAGTGCTTTATGGTTTTTAGGTGATTTTGCATTCAGTATCTCATTTAATGTCCGTGATGAGAAAATAGATTCAAGAGTTGTTTTGTCTTGTACAGGGAACTTGTCCAAGCCCATTTTGCTGTCTCTAGTTCACTAGCATATCTTGAAAGAATTAGGTCAAATTGGGGAGGGCGGGTCAGATGATCTCCAGTGGACCTGGGATCAGAGATAGAGGAAGACCAGAGCACAGGAGCAGCAAGCCTGCCTCTTCCGCCCAGTCCACGCCTCTGGCAGGCATTGACAGTGGATCATGACAGCCTTTCTTCTGAGCCCCGACAAAGCCTCATTCTCAGAACAGTGCTGGGCAGCCACTACTAATTGATCAGAGCTAGCACTCAGGATGGGCTCTGTTTACTTCCCGTATTAAGATGTTGTTCAGAGCCTCTCCTTGTTAAAATGTTGATACTTGTAGAATGGTAACATATTAAGCCAGTATCAGACTCTGCACCTCCATGTGAAGTCAGTTGTCAGAGTGTTGTGTGCATGTCCTCAGAGGAGCAAATCTGTGACAGAAGAGTCTGTTTGCCAAGCAGCGTGGAATGACCAGTGGTGACTCCTGCAGCAGATACTCAGTTTGTTTAACAATCTCTTGAGAAAAGGTATTGTCTATAGGCAAGAGGTCGACATGTGAGACCTTGGGCCGCTCACTTCACCCCTTTAGGATTCATTTACTCACCTGAAAGATGAAGGTGATGACATGTGCTCTACCCATGACAGAGTAACTGTGACAGTGAAAGCCTTTGGAATATATTTTGGACTTTGCAAAGTATTGTACAACTGCAAGGTATGATCATTTAGCTACATTAGAAAGAGACAAGCTCTCATTCCTCAAGTTGAATGCACATGAAGGGTAAAGAAAAGAGAGGGAGAAAGAAATTAATATTTATTAGGTTCCCAGTGATCATTCATCTTAAATATATTAGCTCATTTAATTTCCATAACAGTCCCACGAGGGTGATCCTGTTGAGTCCAGTGACTTGCAGATTACATGGCTAGTGTGGGTCAGAGACAAGATGTGGACCAGATGTGCTGAGCGCTCTTCCCACATCACCGCCCAGGGCCTCATCTGCAGGTACTTGCACGTTCTCCTTTCCTGCGTGCTAGCCTGCAGAACAAGTTAGGGTGCCAGGTCAGATGAGATAGTGGCGGACGGGCATGTGGCCTGTGACTGCAACTCTGCTGACAGGCAATACTTCCTGGGGATTTGGCAACCACAGGGAATGATTGAGACTGCATGGTGGGAAGGTTTGAAACCTGTTTCCTAGGCCTGGGGCAGGATGAAGGGCTACTACATAGGGCTGAAGCTTCAAGAAGACCTTTACACTCAGGCCGACGTGCAGCTCTGAGCAAACCATCTGGGATCAAAGTCTCATGGAGGGGCTAAGCTGGATTTTGGGTGGAAGAGGTATGTGTGGCTGTCAGGGTGTGACTGCAAACCCTATGATGGGGTCACGTTATCTGGGTTCTCTGAAGACTTTTTGGTATCTTACCCCTTATTCAAGTTTTTGCTATCATTGTCTTTAAAAATGGGCATTAGTATGTGTAGGGAGGACTCATAACATTTCAGTCTATTAAAATGCTAAGCAGAGCAGAGGCACAAGTAACTGTAAATTATCTAAGGTACTTTCAGTTTGGTTTTCTTGTGTTTGAGGATTTGCTTAGTTTGGAGTACTGTGAGAAAGCAAACACACACGTGTTACACACTTGGTCACTATGTGGGCTTTGATGATTAGGGTATAAGCAGCTTTCTCTCAATGTCTCTAAGGGAGATTGAAGCAGAGAGATAAATTCAGTATAACAACTGATTATTTTTTCATGCTCTTGTACCTAGTACCTTAAATCAGATCTTTGATCGAGTGGACCAAGTGACATGGAATACCGCAGATAGACTATATCTACATAATGTACTCGTTGAGCACAGATTTTAAAAAGGCCAACTTTTGCATGGTGGGTGGAGGGAAACTGCAAGTCAGATGCAATGGTCTGGTAGTTTTGCTTCACATGGAGAGAGAAAACTGAGCTTAGTTAACTGAAGAGAGCGGCACTGGGTCCACAGGGCACTTCTACAGAACAGACAGAGGAATTGGCAGAGACAACATCTGTTTTGGATCCTTTACTGATGTACAAATCTGTAGAGTCGTGCTGCAGGGGAGCTAAGGGATGTGGGATGCAAGGGTGTGGGATGAAAGAAGGCAAACCAGCAATACAAACAAGAAAGGCCATTGGAGTAGGCCGCGAGTAGGTTGTAGCTCAGCCTCCAGGCCGAGACATTCTTGTTTTATACATGGATGCAGAAGGAAAATCAGAGCCGCAGCTTCTCCAACACTTCCAAAGAGTCCCAAAATGACATTCACAGCTCCCCCGAGACCAGGTCTGCATTGGGATCAGGAGACGTTCTGATTCTCTCATGTCTGGGATCACTAATTATCAGCAAAAAGGAGTCAGTGAGTCTGTGAGGTCCCCAGGGGCAGAAGTAGCACCCAGAGATGGACATTCCGGAGAGACAGGTTTTGTTTCATTACACGATGGGTCACTCTCATGAAGCAGAGTAGCCTAAATGTGGACTCTTAGGACTCCTTAGTCTCTTTTGTCCCTTTCTAGAGCAGTGGCACTCTGGACTAAGTTTGCTGAGGGTCTTAAAATGACTGGTTCCCAAACCTAAGTGCATATTAAGCTTACTTGGGGAATTTCTTCGAGAAATACACATTCTTGGCCTCCACCCCCAGAGATTCTGCTTCCGAAGGTAATAGGTGAGAACTGGGACCTTACGCTTTTGACAAGATTCCCAAATTCCTGTTCATGGAACATACACTGGAATAACTTTTTCTTGAATAATAATATGAAGTACTTGCAGTACTTAATAATACTATTGAGTACTTGTACTCAGTGTGCGCAAGCCTATTCACTACTTGAACCCAAACCAGTTAGAATTGGAACCTCAAACGCACCTCAGATCTCCTCCAGTCTGCTCGAGTCGGGATCCTTGGCCTACTGACCATGCAGAGGTCCCCTCTAAGTCACTTTCGTGGTCTCCTGCTGAGCTTGACCCCGCAGCTCCCTCCACGGGCTCTGCAGCGTTCCCTCTTCAAGAGAAAGTGCCCCATCAAGTGCAACGGTCATTACCAGGCTGGATTAACCACCTGAGGATAATCAGGATTTTACATAAAATTTGCTTATAGTTTATCCAGGGAGCACTGCTGTAGAAAGAAAGGAATAACCTCTTTATTTTTACTGGTATTGATAATAACGATTTTATCTAAATTATTTTATGAGTGCTGTCTTTCTTTTTTTTAATTCAAGAAAGCAACTAGGGAGGGTCTTTGTTAGCATTTGAGCAGTCACCCCCTTCATCACCCAGATGTCATTTTACCCTATATGTATTTGATGTGGGAAGGGAAGCCGAATCCTTTTGTTCTGCATTTGGGTACCAAATAAGTCACTTTACAGTCGTGATGTGCTGCATCACAAATCTGTCATGCCGGTACTCCCCATCCTCTGGGATGACAGGACTGACTTGCTGGAATGTGACTATGGCACTTGGATAAGATGACATGCGGGCTTGACAACACCTCCTGCCCTGGAGGCAGACAAGGCCTTTATAACTGACACGGCCAGTGTGTGGTCACTCTGCCATGCCTCTGGTCAGCCCTGTCCGACACACACAGCTCGTGGTTGGTAGGTATTTGCTCTCAGAAGCCAGTCACAGAGAGGAGAAACAAGGGCCCGTGATGGGTGTCAGAGGAGCAGTCTCATAGTGTGAGGCTTTATTTGACCAGCTCACCCAGTCCTCCTAGGGGATTGCTGCTCTCTGGGAAGGAGTTGGTCCTGGGCTGGAAGGGCTAATCAAGAGGAAGAGAGCGCAGAGAGAGGCAGTTAGGCACTTAAAGGGGAGCGCTGCCTCGTGGCAGCAGTAGTTGTGGTGCTGGTTAACGGTCTGGATGCTTCCTGCAGGCGTGAAGCCAGCCACAAATTATGGGGGCATCCACAGTGAGAGGCAGGGGGATTCTCTGGGCAAAGAGCAATAGGTTAAAAAGATGGGATGATCCAGTCAAATGCAATGTGAGAAATGCCCCTTCTTGCATCACATTTGAGACACAAGGAGAGCAAAGCCAACACCCTTTCAGGAAAGGCGACAATTTTGTGGCATATACAGGGACTCACTGAAAGGACCTGTGCATGGCAGATCCCAGGGAACATTGTAGAAGGCACACAGGATTTCTGCAAATCACTGCACAAGGTACAGAGGTGGTCATGCCAGCAGTGAAAGGGATATGGTTTGACTAGAGCCATGAAGTAGATTTGAAAGAAAAAGGAGATTGCTCCAACTAAATCATAATATCCACTCTTTATCCTTTGCTCTCTGGGAACTCTACAGATGCAAAACTAAGTCAGGTGTTAATGTCAATGCGGGTGCCTTCTGGTGAAATAGCAAATATCAAAAGCTAAGGACCCAAGTATCGAAAATTAATTAAGCCACCTGTTTTCAACTTCTGGTGTTGATCTGTTCCCATACCTTCTCTCCTTCTTGGGCTCATGATGGCCTTCCCATCATGTACTACCATTTACTCCATTTGCTTTATTTTTTTTTATTAAAATATTTTAAAATTTACATATACTTGCCATTAATTGTAATCCCCATGTATTCCCCATCACCATCTCACCAGTGCACCAT
>JAGFMF010011464.1:5479995-5502871 GCA_019455555.1 Galemys pyrenaicus | reverse complement strand
GAGTGGGATTGCTGGATCATATGGAAGTTCCATTCCTAGTAGATTGAGGAACCGCCATACTGCTTTCCATAATGGTTGAACCATCTTGCATTCCCACCATTTGCTTTAAAATGGTCATTTTTGAGGACATACCGCAGACCCATAGCTGGTGCTGGTGCCCGGAGGGTAAATGGGATTTATGTTCATTCTTTACACTTCTCCCCACCCCACAATCTGCACAACTGCCTTTCACACATGGATGGGGTGTACTTTATGGGAGCATTGTGCTTTATGGGAGCACTGTGCCAGGCACTGAGTCTATGGTAGAAATGAGAGAAAGTAGCGGTTGCTCTGTTTTCTGCTTATCAAGAATAGCAGTTCGTGTTCTGAAACAGCTAATACCACTAGTGTTAATAGCAACAGGTACTGCCTATTTTCAAACATAGTGCCCCGGTGACTTGCAGCCCCCCTACAAAGTCACCAGGATGTTGTGTGTCAGAGCCACTGTGATGTGGGCCAGCTCTACTTGGTCTAGCTAAAAGCATTCAACATGGATCAGCTGGACTTTTAGAAGCAGTCTTGCAGGGTGAGTGTTGCTTTTTCTCACTTGCGTGGGTTGGACAGTTCACCTCCTAGAAGTCAGTGCAACGTCTTTCTTCTCGTGGCTCTCTTAAGCCTCCCACCCAAGTAGGTCTGGTCCTTTTCTGTTAGGTTGATTCTCTTGGTTCTTCTCGAACGTGCCCTCCCTCCTGCAATGCTGTTCTGATGCCATCCTTTCATGCACTTCCATGTTTTGTGGGAATAAAATGCAGCAACAAATCTCGTCATGGCATTAATTACACATGGTTCCTGTGGCATCTGACGTGAATGAGGAAGGAGTATCTGAGTACTCCAGGGTGTCGGGTCTTTTGACCAATAATAATTTACTCTCTCTACTAAGGGCCTCTGCATGCTTTCTCTAGAGGGGACATGCTGCTTTATGTACAAGTGGTATCAGTTATTCCTATGAGATCAGGTGGCCAGATAGTCAATATATGCACACACAGTAGAGAGAAGGCAAGGTTTTCCCTTCCCAACAAGGCCAAGTTTTATTTCTCCTTGGGAGGCAGCAGTGCTCTATGAGGTCATAAGAAAGGGGGCATATTGGAGCAGGAAACTCTTGACTATAGGTGTGGAACCTGGAGATTGAGGCTAACTCTCTGATATCCAGAATTTCAAAAATTGCTGCATCTGAATATGCATGTGTGTGTGTGTATGCTTGTGGACAGGGGCATGTGTGTCCACACGGTGCTTGCATGTATATGTATATGATAATCTTCTATTGCCTGATCCTTTCCTTTGCCCCTTTCTCTTCTATTGGGGCTGGCCTTCCTTCCTTCCTTCCCTCCCTCCCTCCCTTCCTCCCTCCCTCTCTCCCTCCCTCCCTCCCTCTCTCCCACCTTCCCTCTTTCCCTCCCTCCCTCCTTCCTTCCTTCCCTCCCTCCCTCCCTCCCTCCCTCCTTCCTTCCTTCCTTCCTTCCTTCCTTCCTTCCTTCCTTCCTTCCTTCCACTAGCTAGCATCTATCTATTTTTATTGAATAGCCATACGTCATTGAAAACACCTCATGGAAGCACCCAATTAAATGTATCTGTGTTATGATCTTTTGAGGTTGCTTTTATGTTTCCAGGTTACCTTGAGCAACCGAGACTTAGGAAGCTGGGTAATTTGGCCCAAATCAGCCACCTTACGAGTTACCCAACAGGCACAACTCTACATACACATCTGTGTTGACTTGAAAGATAGATTGTGTCTTCTCCACAGCATTTTAATGTTTGTCAACATCCCTTTAAAAGTGCTGTAGGCATGATCTTCCTGGAGTGGTATGTCAAGTCTGTGTCTAGTTCTACAGTCAGATGAAGTCTGGTCCTTCTCCCAGTGTAGCCCAAGGTAGCATTTTAGTATCTGCTTCAGGGCAGGAGCTTCTGTGTCTTGGAGCCTGTACAGCGATCGTTGCTTTTCACAGTGGGGTTCCTAAGGCCTTGAGGATGGCCTCGGCTAGTTTACAAAGCATAAATCACATCAGCCATGGGTCAAGGAAGGTGGCCAGAGGGTGGTAGTGACTGACTATGTAGAGAGGAGGAAGACATGAACAAGTTTATGTGACACTAGGCCATCTGAGTGCTTCCAGGTCATTTCAGTGCCAGTAACAGACCCAGCACTTCCAGGAGGATCTTCTGAGCATCAAGAGAGAGTCATCCAACTGACTAACCATTAACTCTCCAAAACCACAAATGGAGAAGAACCTGCATTAGGAAACCATTGGCTACAGGTGCAAGGTGGGGGAGGGTGATGTGGTGGGTACCAGAGTGTAATGGAAATTTCACACACAAACTTCCACCCACTCAGTCTGGTTTGAATGTCAAATTCTCCCTGTACATATGGTCTTTTTTAGTATGCTGCCTTGGAATTTGAAAATTCACACTCTAAGATAAAATATTATCTGGGAGAGTTAATATAGCAAATAATGACAATTTATTAGGTGCATTTTAGGATGATTTAATTTATTGGATTAATCTTTGAAGGAAGCAGTAACCAGAGAGCTAAAACTGAGAGTGACAAGTCTCCAGAGCTGAGTCATCCAATGGGGTAGATATTAGGGCTATTGAACACTTAAAATAGGACTGGCTTGAACTGATATGTAAGTGAAAAATACATGTTAAAGTTTGAAAATAAAATATGAAAAGATAACTGCAGCATCACTCACTACGTATTGAAATGATTAAATTTGGATATATTAGTTATATATATTAGATTTAGTTCCATTTTGTTTCTTACTACTTTAAAAAATGTGGCTATTAGCAAATTTAAATTTACTTCTGTGGTTGCTGTGATATTTCTATTAGATAGTGTTGCTCAGGAGAGAACAGGTTAGTGAGGGGCTTGGACAGGTGAGACTGCAGTGTGGGTGTTGATGAAGGAGCTTGCACTATACCCGCTTTACATCCCAGCCTCCCTTGCGCAGAACCTGCCTGCACTAGCTTTTGACAAGGGTGTCTTTGGTGAAGCAAATGAGTGTCATGTGCTTGACTCAGCTCTTTCTCACCCTAATGATTGAGTCAGCCAATTGACTTCTAATCTAAAGAACATTTTAGGGGGTACATATTGTCTACCTAGTACCTACCTTTCTAATGCTGCCACTCAAAGAGCCTCGTTGGACTAACATTGGAGAACATAGCTATTAAGTACAGGATGTGGTTCCTGGTCTACTTTATCAAGACTGGTCTCTTCAATCCATGTATTTTTTTTTTCTTTTTTACTCATAATGTCTCACTTCTTTCTAAATATTATACATTCATCAAGTCTCATGAGACCTTTCTGGACTGTACAGCTCTTCATTAAAATCCTTTCACTGACCTTTTGGGGTACTGAGTTCCTGTACTATGGCTATGCTTGCACAATGCCTATTGTTGTCTTCTTATGTCACACCTGGAAGTCCCGTCTCCCAAATCACATTTTATCTCCAATGGACCAGATGGACTAGGTGCTTTACTAAGTGTTTGCTGAATCATTGTTTGGCTCTGCTTTATCATGACCTCCCACTACATGTGGACTTCTTGTCTGGACGGACAGCGATGACAAGTGATTTGGGATGAGGCTCCATGGCTTCTGAGTTTAGGAGCTCACTTCTAACCTTAATGTTATTCCCCCAAAATGTGTCCAAGTGTTACAAAAAGGGCTTGATGGCTTCTGACTGCCTGAGACTTGGGTTTGGTCGAGCTAACTGCTGTAAGTGTGTCCCCCGTGGGCCTGTCATGTTGCCTATGATTCCTCTAATAGAAATGTGTTTCTTGTGATGCCTTGATCTTCTCTGAATATGTGAAATTTCTGTGGGAAGGAGTGCCTACTAATCCCCACTTCCCAGAAAGAATGAAGATGTTGGAAGAGGTGATGTGGAAGAGATGAAACCTCTGAGAGAGGGAAAACATTACGTGAAAGTGGGATGGTGGGCAGCTAGAAATACACTTAGCCTTCTTCCTGAATTCCCAAAGGCTAGCCCTTTCCTGGGCCTAGGAAGAGTTCATCTTACTCCTCATTTCATCCCTGCCGAGCTCGGCTGGAGGGATAAACGTCATGTCAGCGAATCAACAGAACTTAGGCTCAGTCAGTCAGTCAATCTTAAGAGCATTCTTGGATTTGTGGATGCCTTGAGAAGGATGCTTAGAGGAGCCGAGGATAGGGTAGTTATTAAAAGAGATTAAAGGGTATTAGCTAGTGCCTCAGCAAGTTATAATTAAAAAAAGGAATGGAAAGGAAGCAGGAGACTAATTTTTCCAGTCACTGAAATTTCAAGGCGGAGTGAGCTGGCCTGTGAAGCATTACTGCTTTATATTAATTCTCCTGTATGGTTAAATCTAACCCAAAGACACGTCTTTCTCAGTTGGAAGTGTCCTCATCAATTTCACTGTATAATACTGAGGGCAGGCCGGCAGGGAGACCGGGCAGGCAGGTCAACCTCAGATGGTATGATTCCCTGAAGGATCTTAAATCTTGTACTGAAAATAAGTTGTTTTTGGGACACATCCTTGACATAAGGAAGGGGAATTATCACGATGCCCATCTGGTGAAATTGAGTCTAGAAGAAGTAAAAGAATAAATCCACCTTGAAGAGCTGACAGCCAAGTGTCTGACTAAGCACGTGGTGACATGCATGGGGTGATTTAGTCCCTTCTGCTGGTAGCGAGGGAAGCTTAAGGGTCGTGGGAGGCCACATACCTGATGAGGGTTAATAGGGTTCCTCTAGTTCCTCACTCTCAAAAATCTCATCTACTTCCGTCAGAGGTCTGAGATTCCTCATTGGAACTTCTGTTTGATAACGGCAGACATCTCTGTTAACATGCAAACTACTCAAGCAGCACCATATGTAATTGATGCTATTTATTTACCCTTAAGTAAGGATTAGAGGTCTGAGAAGTGTTTGGGGAAAGAGCCCAGCTCATTAGATGACTGGGTAGCTGATCTAGGAGCGGCATATGCCAAATATGCCAACCTCAGTGTTTGGGCCTTTGTAAATGGAAGCTTAGCTTTGGTGGTTATTAAGTGCAATTTCATTATTTTGAAAGATTGGGCAGCAACGGATTTAAAACTCTTAGTGTTACTCAAAGGAATACTTTTGAAAAACTAGCCTCGGATCAAGATTTACATGAGACAAAAACAGCAGCTTGCATGGAGACCACTAGATTACGGATTGACTTCTTCATCTTTAATCCTTAGATACAGGGTTACATAAGTTTAGTATATTTTCACAATAGTTTCCTAGTCCACAGCAGATTAAAAGTCGTGCTGGTAAAAGTGGCAAGATCACAAAGTGGCAGCTGACAGTCTGACAGACAGAAGGAAAAAGGGAAATTGAAAAAAAATCAGAGATAAGAATTTCAAAATCTCAGCAGTCTGAGATCAAGTGCCACAGGAACAAACAGTACTTTATGTGTCGAGACCCCCTCGGATATCACGATGTGCCAGTGAAATAACCACTGATTTTCATTAGGGGTGACAGCAAGACAGAAGAAAACACTGGAATTAAGATTCAGTCTCCTTGCCTGAACTGAGGGCAGTTGCCGAGAAGGGGAATTCAAAGAATTGAGCTAGAAACTGAGCAAGGTGATTTACATGCCCTTTCATTTCTCACCATTTCTATACAGTAGACGTTAAAGAAAACAAAAATTTGGAGCAACAGCAAAGATTCCGTTTATTGGTGCGGGTAAATGAGCGTTACCATGCTCCTCCACAGTGAATTCCCTACGTGTCTCAGGAATATGCCACTGCTGCCCTTCACTGTGACCATTGCCTCCTCTCTCTCTTTTGTTTAAAGATCTTATTTATTTATGCATACAAGAGCTGGGGTACAGGCCAGAGGCAGGGGGTGAGAGGATTCAACAAAGACAGAGCAGGGAGCAGAACAGGCAGACTGACTGAAATACACTGCTGCGGGGAGCAGCGGCTGAGGCAGGAGAGGTCTGCTGCGCCATGTGGGTCCCCTCCCTGGCCGGGGATCAGACTTGCACTGCAGTGGCTGAGGAAGCTCCACCATTGGGCGCTCAACCCCTTGCGCCACCAGGGGTCCCCACTGCCTTCTCATTTTGCTCAGGTGGCCCAGGTGGCTCAGGTGGACAGGCCTCTTCCTGTCCACATTGACATATCCTTTCTCTACTCCAAGGTCTGTCTGGAGACGTCGTCACAGAGGGCCTCTTAGCTCCCATCACACAGCCTCCCTCTCTGTCTGACTCCACAGCCCTCCTGATCGCTCAGCGACCGTGCCTGTCAAGCCTCAGCTTTGAAGGCGCCTTATTCTGTCTAGCCTTGGGGATGGCTCTGCCTCCTCATCTAACGGCTTGCTTCCTGAGGTCAGGGACCTCATCTTTTCTTTATTCTTTTGTTTCCTAAGTCCTCATGAAACATTTATTTAGTTCTGCTAAATTCTTGACTGTGTAAAATGCCCAAAGGTGAAGCTAAGCAATCTCTTCTGTGCCTGTGTTTCTTTGAGCTGATGTCCATCTGTGTCCTAGCCCTGAAATACAACCCCCTGAAAACCTGTTTCAGGAATGTCTGAAATAGTTTGAGATTTTTTCTCCATCCCTTGCTGCTTGGCCCATGGCATTCCTGGTGGCCTTGTTGCCTAGAGAGTACCCCTGCAGAGAGGTGCCTTCTTCCAAGGTTTGAAATCCCTAAAGTTGAACATTGCTTTGATTAAATGTTGCAGCCCTACAATTTAAACAGAACTAAAGAAAATTTCTCCCCCATATTCCAGCCTCTTTGTTCCTCAGCTCTCCCACCACAGACAGCTAGTTATTTCGTGCAGCTTCTTCTGCCCCTTTCCTTCTCTCCCTTCCAGCACCTCGTGAGCGCTCCTGGCTCCCTCTCCCTCCATTCCCAGGAGCCACTGTCCTCTGCTAGCGCAGAAGCTTCACTCCTTTCCATTCTCTGCTGGTAAGGTCACTTCATCAAACTAAAGCTCATTAAAGGAAAAGGCACAGAGGCGACTCAGCATCCTGACCCCAGATATTGTAACCGAAAAAACCCGTTGCCTTTTATATTTCAACCTGAATAGGTGTGCGACTCAGTAGTGGAAGGATTTGTAGCTGACACTCAATAGAAGCTGCTCTCGAATTTTGACAAATCCCATCTTGAGCCAAGAAGAGAAACAGATATTGATCCTAAGTGTACCTAATTCATCTCTGCACTTGTAATCCCAAAAGAAAATGCCTTCTATGACCAGAGGGCAGTCAATATTTTTTCCATCTTGTAAAATAAATAGCAGTTATTTTGGTGTGTCTTCATGCGTCCGGGGCACCAGAAGTAAACAAAGAGTTGATTTTTCCTCCTTCTATAGTCAAGTTATAACTACTGGGCCTCTTACTTGGACTAATTAAAACCACATCAAATAATTTGGATTGATGAGTGACTAGAGGCGATTGTATCATTCTGTGGCCACATTAACAAGGAAGCTTCCTTCCCCAGGCTGGGGAGGGGCTTATCTGCTGAGACTCAGTGGGAGATATACAATAAATTGCAAGAGAATTCTTTTAGGGGACTCTGACTTCAGCAGTATTACAGTTTTAGCCACACAGGGGAAGTGTTCATATCAGCCAGGGGTCTACTTACAAACATGATTTTATTTATTGTCCTTCGTCTCCTTTACCTGTGAGACTACAGTTAGTTATAGGAGAACTTCCAGAAGGTCAGCAGGTCAGGCCAGATAGAGAACTGTTCTGTTTCCACAATCATTCTGTATATTCTCAACCCAGATGGAGGGTCACAAGTTGTTGGAAATACTGAAAAACTGATTTGTGTCTATATTGATCCAAGCCCCACATCATTTCCCGACCACCCCAGGTCAAATTCAACAAATGAGCACGGAATCTCTTTGAAACTATGCACTTCAAACACCGTGCCTACATGTGGGCAAACCATCTGCTCAATTTCAGTTTGGTTATACAAATTAATAATTGTTTTGATTATCCTACCTGACTAGTTCACTTAGATAAACCAACCTTCTAGCTCTTGATAATTAAGAACGATATCAGAAGTCAAATTTCGATTATTTAAAGCTTTGAAGGAATATTAGTTTCAAATTATAAATCACTCAGTGTTGGCAATCTGAGAACCATCTGGATTCTCCTCCAACTTTTTCTTTTTTTTTTTAGTGCCCAGATTCTTATTTGGATGGATATAAACCTTACCCAGAGAGGCAATTCTGATTTTCTCATAATCTGCCAGACCCATTGGGTGCTGGGCGACCAAGTCCTTGTGCCACAGCAATCATATGTCTGGGAATTGTGCACACGTGTTTCTCCCTCCAGCCAAGGTAGTGGCTCCTTCTTTCCTCTGGGCCCACAGACCCTCCCACAGAGTGTTGTTTGCTTATGAATTGCCCTTTCTGCCATCGGTTCATTTTAAATTAGTGTCCCTCCTGTTTTCCCCAAGATCCTCAGGAATAGGCTTATGATTCTAAAGCCCTGAGTTAAGATGTTCCCCCTGAAGGCGTGGAAAGTTCAGCTCCAAGGCTCCTCCTGCCCGCCAGTGTGGCAATGAGTGGAAAATACGCTAGACCAAACTAAGCAAGATTATTTCTAAAATTAAAACATTTCTACCAAACATCTGAATGTCTAACAGAATGACAATCTTAATAGAAATGGAAAAGTCACAAAGCTCATTAATGTGAACGAAAGAATATAATTTGATGTGCAGAAGCCTTGAAAACTATCTTCAGCCTTGACTCAAGGTAACTCGGTGTCCTTGGTTAAGTCACTTAATATTTTTTGGTTTTTGTATCCTCATTGTCAAATGAGGAGTTTGGGATTAGGTGGCCTCTAGAACCTCCTGCTGCTTTAATAGTCTATGAGTCTGTATCTCAAAGGCATGTAAATAAGCCATTTGGGAAGATTTACATTGTTTTCTTTACAACTGTAATGCAGAAATAGAGATATTGGGCTTATCTCAGCATGGTTAAAACTCAAGAAATATCAAGCTTAGGTTGTGAATCTCCTTAGTGGATCAAGGCATGTGCCAAGATTCTTCTTCAACACTTTCATCTTTTAGGATTCCACGGATGAAAAAAAGTGTTGCACATTGACAAAATTAATACTCTTCAGTGATATTGTCAGTGGGATTACATTTCATAGCATAGATAATGCATTGGCATGCATGCATATGGTGTGTAGGTGTTTATGATCATAGGTTCATATGTTTAAAAGACAAATCTCACCTGGTTCTGGTTCCTCTTTCACAGATGAGCCTATTAAGTCAATGAAGTTCCCTAAAGCCATTTGAGTAATTAAAACATTTGAGATCCCAATGGTTTAGCTGACACACATCTGATCCATTCATCTTTTTTTTCTTTTTGGTTTCCTTCCATGGTTCCCCAGGATGAACACATACAAGCATGTAAACGTTTGCATCATTGAGGTAATATATAATTACTACATCTTTATTTGTTATTTGCCTACCTGTAATTTATCCCCATATTTAAAATAATGCATCCTTAAGACCGATGCAGATTTATTAAAGAGCAAACCTGTTCAGTCTTTCTGGGAATCTGATATAACCATTACCCTCTCTGACTTGTGCCTTCTCCAAACTCACATGGTAAAACCAAGCCCTAGCTAGATTTCTCTCCCAACTGGTTATGTTTAGAGTTGAGTTCAGAGAATGGGACTTTAGTTCTTAGTCTGTGTTCATTCTCTCATGCCACACTGGCATTTATCCAACTTTTATCACTTTCTGGTATCTTACCCATTTTCTACTTGAATACCTGCAGTGCATGGAGACCATCATGGCCTGGACTAGCCAATTCCACCATAAGTTTGGTGTTCCTGATTTTAACCTTAAATTAGATTCCCTGTGACTCCCACTCACATATCCCAGTTTCCCCCCTGCTCCCTAGTGCAGTGCCACCCATACTATGACACCCTTATATATTTGAAGGCAACCACGACGTGCCTGTCATCCCACTGTCTGGTCCTGTATTACCGAGCTCAGCTTCCCTATTCTGTTCTCCCATTCATTCTTCACATCATGTTTTCGTCCTTTGGGTATTTCTCATTGTCCTCAAGAAGACATTATGCCCCAAATAGAACACGATTCCCTTGATGTTTTCTGATCAGTGAGAGTACAAGGAGCTGTTACTCACCATGAACAGGGTACTGCCTTTCCATCAAGCACAGAGACTCATCAGTTTTCACTTATTGCTTTGTTAAGGGGTGATGAATTTGCTCAATTCGTTCCTTGGTTTCTCAGCAGAAGGCGGGCAGAGGAGCAATGGGCTTGATTTCAAGAATCTCTTTCCTGCTAGAACACTGAAGAGCTTGTCAATATCTTTTCTTGGTGCGTTTTGTCAAAGCGATATTCCAATAGATAGCCATTAGCACTTCACCCTATGCTTCAGAATCACATTTGGGGGAATTTACTTGGACCGATCACAGCTTGCAGGGATAATTTGGTTCTCTGGAGCCAATCTTATGTTTCAAAAGCCATTTCCTATCAGTGATGATGAGTGTACCACTTGCTTATACTGTTTTGCAAAGAGCAAGGGTAAAAATGTGTCCTTTAATTTTCTTTGAGGCATGTCTAAAGGAAAGAACAATCTCCACACTTCTCTCCCACCCCAGTACGAGCCAGCCACTGAAGATAAAAGATGTCACACCTCCTGAGAAACCTGATGAAAGCAAATTGTCACCCTATTGACGTATTGAGATGGTAAATCACACAGTGCATTTCCCAGGCCCCAGCAATATGGATGTTTTTCTTTGTAGGAATGTATCTCATTGGGGAAGTTTATTGTCCTATAGATTGTAATGTGGTGATCAGTCAGATAAAACCATCAAAGGCAGAGTAACTCTGATTCTTATAATAAGCTGTGGACATATTTTCATCAGGGCACCAAAGAAAGATAAAATACCTAAGCATAGGAGGTTCAGAATATGATTCCCTTCTATAGGAAGAAGAGCAGTATGAGGGGAAACATAGTTTAATAGGCCAAAGGGAAAAAAAATCCAGTTACTGACAAGAACAATAGATTTTACAGGAAAATATGGGATAAGAAAGAAACAGTGCATTGTTTGGGACACCTGTAGTTAATTATTGCAGCTAAAGACATTAAAATCAGTTTCTTTGCTCATATATCTTCATAGACTGTTTGGCAATATTAAATGACAAAAGCTTAATAATCAAAAGTACTGAGTTAGCAAATGTTTTCTAATTTTAATAACTTCTTGTTGTAATTACCAAGTCTTAGAGTGAAATGATTTAATTAGAAAGTAATCAAGAAATGTCTACTGTTAATTGAAGGAATTATAAAAGATCTACATTTTTAATATATTTCTGGGCTAATAAAATTAGAATTTACAATAATTATTTTTAAACCACCCTGATGAGTAATGCTTGACATAGAAACAAAGTATTTGATATTCCTAAGAATGGCCCCCATCACTGAGAACAGGGTGGGATTATAAAATCTCATCTCTCTTATCTAGGAAATAATGACAATAATAACACAATAATAGCAGCTAATTTTTGGGAGGACTTATATTATGTCAGAAAGAAGTGGTTCAGAGAAGGAAACATTCCTGTTGCAGTCATCAATGTACATAATAGGCCCCCGATAAAGAATGCAAAAGCACGTTGAATGACACAGTCAAAATCAGAAAGAAATGTGATGAGGTCCCTGAGCTGACTTTCAATGGACTTGGTTTGCTTGCTCATTCTTGTCATTAGAGTCATCTGTTGACATATGCTCTTTTCACATGAGTATAGTTATTTGTTTTTTTGTTTCTCTGAACCCTGGAGTATAATCCACATTTCTACATGCATTTAGTTCAGCTGAAGAGGCAAGGATTTTGCAGCAGACTCCAGAGAACATTTCCCCACCCCCACCCCCCGTTTTCACTGTTTATCTGCTGCTCTTTGTTCTCATAATGTATAAGCATTCAAGTATTGAGTGTCAGTGCATATTTACAGAAGTAAATGGTAAAATAGAAAATGAAGAGAAAGGAAGAGAAGCTAGGGTCAACTCCATGGAAGCTGGAGAGGTGCTATTGAATATTACAAAGATAAAATCATTCTGCTTCATACTGCTGATCTGAGTTGAGAGGTGAGATATGCCTTTAAATATCTAATATAGAAAAGTAATCATTTTCATGGGTACTAAGGAATTCACATCTTCACTAAACCCACCCATCTCTTGCTGT
Organism: Galemys pyrenaicus; assembly: GCA_019455555.1. Classification (NCBI taxonomy): domain Eukaryota; kingdom Metazoa; phylum Chordata; class Mammalia; order Eulipotyphla; family Talpidae; genus Galemys; species Galemys pyrenaicus. Next base: position 5,490,670 of record JAGFMF010011464.1, on the reverse strand, counting down.
CCCTCCCAGGCCCATCACTGTGATATGCCTGCCTTGCCATCCAGTCTTTAGCCACAGTGAATTACCAGGGACTTAATAGTTATCTGGGGTTTAATGACTTTTCTCTGCATCCTGGACCATCAACTCCTCCTGGACTCTCATTAATCCCAGGGGCAATGGCTTAGACCATGATCATTATTGCTTTAACAAATACTTCCAGGATACAATGAGAGTGACATTCCATTTATCTTCCATGGAAATTCATTCTGCAGGAGTGACACTGTCAGCTTAAGAGACACAAGCTATTGTCTGGAAGTTAGAAAAAAAATGGTATTATTGCTTTCTGTACTTATTATATTGAAAGACAAAGACTAATTAAATGTTTTATTTTCTGGCTTCTTAGAGACAAAGAAATGCTGGCTAGCTTTTTTGTTCAGAAGTTTTGTTAATATTGTGAGGAGCTATTTAGCCTTTACACAGGAAGGAGCTACTGAAGGGTGTGAAGAATTAATACCCAGAAAAGTCAGTATTTCAAAGAATGCAAAATCTGAAATTTAACTGACCAAACCAGAGAACAAATGAGTTAAATAACCAGTCATTTAAAATATAAATGTTATTTACAAATACAAACAAAAAATACCTAGTCACTGAAAAATTCCTGTTTGTCATTGATTTTTTAACTTCAAATCTGTAGTCTGTTGATTCAGCCACTAACATGAAAACAAGAAGAAAATATAAACTTCTAGTGCACATAGTGGCATTAGGTATCAGAATTTGCCTCAGAATATAGGTATGTGACAATTCATCAAAGAATTGAGAATACAGTCATTCAAATCTACACATTCAAATGTGTTCTTTGAAAGTTTACATTTATAGTAAGAATAAGTCCAGGGTATAATTATATACTTTTATTCTGACTCCTAATATTTACTTCTTCGAAAGAAAATTCTACTTGTATCTAATTTCAGAATCCTAACAACTGTTTTTAGACCACTGTGACTTCATTTAGAACCAAATTATTTGTACACTCCATAAAGTTTACTTCAATGTACATGCTCTCATTTTGCAGTGACCCCAGTACTGGATATAGAAAGAATCTCCTGTATCTCTGCTTGCACTTATATATAATCATTCTTAATATTGTAGACACAAGAAGGAGAAAATATTATGTTACATTTGTATCCAGTCTTCCACTGACTCTGCCCTCACATTATCTGTTATGATTTCTGTGGTTGTCTTGTCTTCAGAGAAAGATTGTATTGGAGATTTGTCAAGGTTCCTTCTGGCTTAAAAGGATATGATTTTACACAAGAAAATATGTTTCATCTTGCCCTTTTTGGAAGACATCCATTTCTCCTAGCCCTTTCCTAACATGTTAGATGCATACTACCATGCTGTCTACTTGTTTATGATATAATACTTTGAGGTCAACCACTCACCCATCCAGTTAGTCCTTGAGATCGAACTTCCAGAACTCTTTTCAGAACGAGTTTGCACTAACGGGTGAAAACACTGTATTAAACTTTTTAGAAGAACTACATGTATTTAGAATTTCTGAGAAAGTTGTAGAAACTTTGGAGTAAGGGTAGGTTTCTTTGTGGTCCCCTGCAAACATTCTCCATGAATTCTTTGTATGATGAACATTAATTAACAATAGTATTGCATTTACAGTAATAGTTTGTTTTCCTTTATTGATTCCCAAATCATTTAATTCATTGACCTTCCTGATTGTCATTAGAACGTGGACTCTGAATGAAATAATCAAATTTAACACTAGTTTTCCTGTAATTTCAGTCCCTTTCCCATCCCCAAATATTTTAAACCATGTTACAATTAGGGAAAATGTCTGCTTCTCATTTAGGTTTTTAAGATAGGGAAAATAAAACTCAGTCTCATTTCTTTTTTTTTTCAAGGATTTATTTTATTTATTTGTGCATTCAGGAACTGTGATGTAGGTCAGAGGTGACTGGGGTGAGAGGACTCACCAGAGACAGAGTGGGGAGTAGAACAGCGGGTCTACTGAAATGCACTGCCGAGGGGATCAGCGGGTAGACAGGGAGAGGTCTGCTGCACCTTGTTCGCCAGCTCCCTGGCTGGGGATCAAACTCAGGCAGCATTGGCTGGCAATAGCTTGATAGTGCTGAGACTTTAATCCCTGTGTCACCAGGGAGGCCCTCAGTCTCATTTCTACTTTAAATATCTGTTTGCTCTATGTGGGACATTTATCAGATCAGGAAATTAAGATTAGCGATTAAGCACAGAAAACAAAAGGGACCTGTGGTCATATTCCTTCATGTGTTCATGTGCGTCCCATGATTTCTTCCTAAGATGTATGTCTTTTACTTTTGTATCTATTCATGCCTCAGTTGCTCCTTTCCATAGTTTCTCAGGTCCTACGGCAATTATAATTCTAGACACTTCTCTTACTAAAACTCTTAACACATGTGCCCTATGAGAAATGTCCAGAGATGCATAGTGCTACATTATTGAAAAATTAGAATTGCACTGAGTGGCTATTAGTAGATAAATCCATAAATTTTACTATGGTCATGCAAGTGAATTTTATGAAATTAAAATTAAGCAAATGTATAGCTAAATCTCAAAACCATAATGTTAAGCATAATTGACAGATTTTTGTTTTAAAAATAAAACTGAAACATAGAGCCATAGTATGCATTTTTTATGGATTCCTTTTAGATATACTTACTAATGTATATGTTTTATTTATCACATATACATATTATATGTATAATTCATAGAATTTTACACCAAAAGAAAAATAAAGTAAAAAAAATTAAACCTGGAAACAATTAATGGAGATAATCACATGGCATATGGGTTAATAATAAAAATTCTTATGATGTATGTATAATTTCAGAAGTTCAAAAATAAAAGGGCAGAATAATAGTTCATAGATTCAAAAATATGTTCAAAATAGTAAAGGACATTTTTATACTTTCAAGTATCTCAGTAATCATAGTTATGAAGAAAAATATGCTTAGGCAACTCCTGGACTGCAGTAGAGAAATCTTGAGTTCATCTGGAGGGAAAGGTGATGTTACAAGCAGAAAGACAATAATTTGAGTAACAGTTGACCATTCCTCAGAAGCAATGAAGGGTGGTAGGTAATGAAGTAGTATGTTGAAAGTAACCTAAAGAAAAATAATAACTTCATTCTTAAAGAATGTTTTGATAGATTTGGAAAAAGTGCAGCACAAATACCTTTCAACAGTTGAAACAAAGGTATTTTAACCTAAGTAAATTTGTCACCAGTTAACCCTGATAAGAGAAAATAATGAAGTTCTACAAAATGAAACCTTTATTGTAAATGACAATAAAGTGGATCAAAATGGCCCATATTAAAAAGACTAGAAATAGCAAGTGCTGGTGGGAATGTGGAGAAAAAGGAACCATCTAACACTGTGGGAATGTAGACCGGGTCAACACCTATGGAAAAAAACTGTAGTAGCAATATTAGTGGTAACAATAAATCATTTCCATACAAAGATGCAAAATAGGGTTGATTACAGAATACTTACCAACTTAGAGCTCCATATTATTAGTTATAGTAAAAATCCAGTTGTTCTACTCAATATATTTTTGAAAAAATACTAGTAAGTAAAATTAAAAATTTATTCCTTTTTGAATTTTTTATTAAGATAACATTGGGTTATATTATAAAAAATAATATATAGGATTTTTAGCTATCCAGCATTATTCAGCATCTGTATATTTGCCACCAAAGTAGTCTCATTTATGTTCTCCACCATTGAGCCCTTTTACTTGTTTCCCTACCTCTTTCTCCTTTCCCTTCTCGTAACTACCATTTTGTACTTACAGCTTCAGAGTTTGATTTAGTTTTGTTTTAGTTGTCTTTCACATATAAGTGAAGTCATATGGTATTTGTCTTTTTTAAATTTATTTCACTGAACATAATGCTCTTGACATTGTTACAAATAACAAAATTCCATCTTTTTTATGACTGGATAATATTCCATCGTGTATATACTATATATTCTTTATCTGTTCATCTGACAAAGGGCGTTTAGGTTCTTTCCAAATCTTGGTTATGGAAGTAATGCTGAAATAAATACAAAGGTGTATATATATTTTATGATTAGAGTTTTAATATTCTTTGGCCGTGACATAGCTTAATTTAAAATAAATTTGAATAATGTCAGTGGAAATTAAACTTATTTATTTGGTAAAGATGACTTATTTATAAATGACTTTAGAGCAAAAGTCATTTTGGGGTAAAAAAATTAAAACATTCCCATTAAGTTCAGCAACAAACGTGCCATCACCACTAAGTTTTTTTTTTTTTTTTAATTATTTATGTGTACAAGAACTGTGGTACAGGCTAGATGCATGGGAGGTGAGAGGATTCACCAGAGACAGAGTGGAGAGCATAACAGGCAGATGGGGAGCATAACTGCTGAGGGGAGCAGTGGGCAGGCAGGCGAGGTCTACTGTGCCACGTGCATCCCCTCCCTGACCTGGAATAGAACTCGTGCTGCTGTGCCGCGATGCTTCACAGTGCTTGGTTCAACCCGCTGTGCCACCAGGGAGGCCCTCACCACTACGTTTTTAAGTAACATAAGAACAAAAGAAAAAGGATTGAAATGAACATTCTTTATATGTGAATCATGTAATTATCCAAAAATTCAGGAACATTTACACAAAAAAATTGTAATATACTTTTTAAAGGTTCTGATTTGTAAACGTTCTGATTTCACCAGCAGAAATTTATAAGAAAAATATAGCTGCAAGAAGGATAGCTCTACCTTTTTTTCAGTTCTTACACATTTTACATCTGTTCTTGTCATGTTGAATTGATTGCGTAGCTCTAGTACAATGGTGAACAGAAACATAACATGCTTTTTATTATTTTCTTTTAAGATGTTTGGAGATGATTCTACACTTCCATTATTAAGTTTGGTATAAACTCTGATAGATACGCTTTATTAGGTTAGGGATGTCTCTCCCTATTTAAGTATTCTTGGTTAAACTGAAGAGTTTATTGTAAATGACTTAATGATTTCCTGTATGAGTTAAGGCGTTCCTATCACTTTCTTTATCAATAAACTTAATAAATTGATGTTTCTGACTTTGTGATAAAATACTCTGGCAACGATAAAGTTTTTTTAATGCACATGTAGTTCAGAGTTTTTTTATTTCTTGATTTAGAGATTTTGTGTCTATATTTATGAAGGAATTATTCTATAATTTTTTGAACTGCTTTTTTCCAATTTTGATGTCAAAGTTAGACTAGTGTAATAATTTAAAAAAGGGGGCCCTTTTACTTCCCCCCTTCTTTGACATCATTTGTATATAGATTATCTCTTTTTTGTCATCTGTATGTTGTTTTTACTAGAATACTTTTCTACATGTCAGAGTTTCTGTTTTCATTGTCAGTTTTTATTTATTATTAAAAATTCTATTTGCAGTCTACCATATATACTCTATTGTTCTGAACATTCAGAACAGTAAAGAACACATAAACAAGTTATTGTGGAATATTGGTGTATTCTTTTTATCTCATTTATCCCTTGATTCTTTGTCAATTCCCTGGTTATTTACCAATGTTTATTTTCTGTCTTTTAAAAAATCTTTTTTTTGGGCCTCCCTGGTGGCGCAGTGGGTTAAGCAACCACTATGAAGCAAACCACAAACACTGCAGCACAAGTTCGATCCCTGCTGCCGGCCAGGGCGGGGACCCACATGGCGTGGCAGACCTCTCCTGCTGTGCCCGCTGCTCCCCTCAGCAGTGTACTTCCNTTGATCTGCCTGTTCTGCTCCCTGCTCTCTGTGGTGAATCCTCTCACCCCGCCCCCCATACCTCTGGCCTGTACCCCAGCTCTTGTATGCATAAATAAATAAAATCTTTAAAAAAAAAAATCTTTTTTTTTACTTGTTCAACTTAGAAGTTTATATATCTTATAAATTTTTGGCAAAGAACATTAAAAACTTTTTTATTGGTCCTTTGTATTGCCTTCTTGTTTCTTTCTGTTTAATTATAAACATTATACAAATGCAACTAATTGATTAATTATTTTCTGATCTTATCATTGTTATTTCCTTCTACTTTCTCTGGGTTTATTCTTTTCCTTATCAGGCCTGTGAGTTGAAACTTGATTCATTTATTTTTAATCATTATAATTTTAATTTGATATTAAAGCTAAAAGCTGCTTTGTAAACACACTATAATTTTCTTTTTAATCCACAAGTTGTTTAGCAATTGTAAAACACAACAAGCTTGTTTTTACTCTCCCATTCCTATTAATTTTTTGTTTAATGATATTGTGGTCAATGAACATGGCTTTTATGATATTGAATGTTTGAAATTGGCTGAATCTTGCTTTGTGATTTCACTCATATATGGTGAAATTAAAAAATGCTTTATATGTACTGGAAAACAACATGTAATCTTTATTTTTTCTGAGCAGAGTTATGCAAGTGCCCATTAGATAAATATTTTTATTTTGTTGTTCAAAACTTCCATATTGGTAAAGATTTATTATCATTTTAATGTGTCAGTCCCTGACAGATGTGTTTTAAAATTTCCACTATAATTACATATTAGTCACTTGTTCTGAAAATTCTGTCAGTTTTAGCATGACATATTTCTTCATCGACCAACCCTTCCCTCTATCTTATTAATTTAAGAATTATTTTTAGTTTTTAAAATAAAGGTTAAATTTATTTATAATCCATAGCTAATTAAATTTACTGATTTTTAAAGGTAATGTCTGTGCTTCTAGTTGCCGAACTGGGCACCCTAATAAACTTTATGATGAGAATCTACAGATAAGGAACTCAGTGTTTATGCAGCTGAAATTGTCTTCCCAGACCGAATGGAGAGAGTTGTCCATATCTTACTGTCCACTTTTTCTCCTCCTCAGATCTCTTCACCCTCCCCAGTGAGGTATTGTTTTCATTTCACGGCATCTGTTCGTGTTAAGTAAGGACCTGCATTGCAGAGTCCAATGATTATGACTGTTCATTTCGTGACCCCTGAGTAGCCCGGGACCCAGTTTGCCTCTTCTTCCTCTTCGAAATATTCCACATTTCTTTTGTGACACTGATCTCTCTGCTTCTCCACCTATCTGGCTGGTTTCTGTTCAGCTGGCTCCCACACTGCTTTCTTCCTACCTTCTTCCTCATCAATGCGACATTCCCCAGGGTTCAGTGCTCAGATGTTTCTCTTTCTCACTATTCATACTTGGCACCTGGCTTTAGTTAACATCTAGATGCTGACATGTACTTTCTGCTTCAACCATTTCCAGATTCCTGTATCTACCTGCCTGTATGTCTTCATTTGAATGTCTTAGTAGGTATCACTTATGTTCAAAAACAGCCACTTGGTTTTTTACCTACAACCCCTGTCTGCTGAGGTTTTTTCCAAAACAGTGAAGTGGCAACTCCATCTCACCGATTCCTATAGCCATAACGTCATAGAGTTCTTTCTTCTCTTCCTACCTACACATGCCTCCTCCCCTTTCTTTTTCTAAGGTCATTCTTGAGCCCTCCATCTGGAATTCATTACTTTAGACACTTTTATAGATAATTTCACAGTTCCTTTGGGAATTTATCAAATGTCATACCCTCAGAAAAGACTTCCTGTATTCTCTCAAAAATGACACCTTCCCATCACCACTCTGCATCTTTGTCTCATCCTGCCTTTTCTTTTTGATAGTACATCATTTCATGATACATTGTATATTTGTTATTTGTCTGTCCTCATGAAAAAAGGGACTTTCTCCCTTTTGTTTCCTGATAGGTCCCAAAATCTAGAACAAGAATTGAAATATAGTAAATACAAAGAAAATTATTTGCCAAATGAATGAATTATTCCTTTTTTACATTTCTTATAATTCTGTAATTCTAGGTTTACAGTTATTGTATCTCATCACTTCTAACACATTATTCCTTTGTTCTAAAGCATGTATAGTTCTTAAAGGAAATTTTACTTGTTGTCATACTAATTGTAGTTTCTTTTTATTAAAAGTAATATATTTTTCAAAGTTTTAAAAATTTTCATTTAATTCTTGATATTCTATTGTTTTACTTTGATGTAACCTGGAGTAGATATTTATAGTAGATATTTAGAGCATGTTTAGCTCTGTGTTTCTAAAACTGCAAACAATATTTTAAGGCGGCATCTAGTAATATTTCTAAAAAATGTATTGTGTATTGTGAGAAATGCTAACTATGATGTCAGGGTCTTAGTCATATCTGTATCTCTAGCCCCTCTAGCAGAGTAACAGAGTTTATTGGTCAATAAATTAAGATTATACATCAGCTCTAATGCAGACTGAAGTGTGAGGAAGTTGGAATCCATTTTCCTGAAAACTGCCTTTAGAGTGATTCTGTTCTTGTTTGTGTAAGTTATGACCATTTGACAAGAGTCCATGAGAAAGAGAATATGATAAGATGCTTGTCAATACCTGGGATGTGTCAATAATGGAAAAAACTCTTCTGTGCAGCCTGTCCTGGGAACAACAAAGCAGACAATTCCCATTATCCATGTGTCATTTCCTTGTTGAGGACATAAAAACTGATCAAGGCAAAACCCAGTGTGTCTTTAAATTAGTGGCACAGATCGATGCCCATATTTCTCAGTGTCATGTTTCATTATGTTGAACTATTTATGTCATCGTAACCCAAGGCATCTTAATGCAACCTGACATCCAGGTTATGTTGCTTTAAAAAAATAAGAAGCTATTGCATTTTCTTAATGGCCTGGAAAATATTCCAGGTCTCTTTTTTGTGCTCAGTAAAGGGTTATCACATGTTGTATGTATGGGGTAAAATTTGTGTTGAAGGTTAAAAGGTCGGAGAATTTCAATTTAAGTTGTCAAAAATATTCCCTTAACATTCCCTATCATATCTGTAATAGTAGAGGTCTTAATACTATTTTTGGGGTGGCAAAACTATTGTTCATGAAGTATTTAGCAATAACCACTTGACTTGGTACAATTCTCAACTTTCCAAATAGAAATGCCATTCAACTTTTATGGTTCTACTTAAATGCTATGCTTTCTGATAAACTTTTGTTTCATGTCATTGAGAATTCTCTCTGAACATTCATAAAATGTTATCTTTAAAAAAATAATCTTGATTAGTATGACAGTTTTATAGTCTAATAAATAGGTTATATTCTGATAATATAAATCTATTAAACATCCCAAATTTCTTCAGGATAAGAACTACTTATTTTAAAATATGGTTTAGTTATTCTATAATCTCCAGTGTTCATAAAAATAATTTATGAATGTGTAGGAATGTAGATCTTTGTTACACTATCAGAGACTCTGCCATAGTGTATCTGTGGTGAAAGTCAGTAATCAATATTTGTAAAGAAGACTGCTGATGAGTAAATACAAGGAATACCCTACTTAAGCAATCACAGTCAAACGGTTAGAAACAAAAGACAAAAAGGGAAATAAAAAGAGCATATTGAAAACTGCTAGGAATAAACCAATACACTATATATACCAATACACAGTGGGCCAATAATATGAAAGATGGTTGATTTTTTTATCAGAAACAATGAAGACTAGGAGACAATGGAATGCCCACCTTGAAAGTATGGAAAGAAGAGAATAGATGCTTGACAACATCAGCATTGTCATGTAGTGAAATAATTCTTAAAAGTAAGGGTGAAATAAAGGCATTTACATATATGTGAAAGTTGAGAAACTTTGTTGTTGCTAGACTTACTCTAAAAATACTGAACAAGGCTTACCAAGCTGAAGGGAAATGAGAGCAAATGGAAATTTGGTTTTATAAGGAGGACTGGAAAGCAGTAGAAATGGTAAATATACTAATTAATATAAAAGAATAACTTAAATTTTCTTCCCTTAATTTCTATAAAGGTCAAATGAATGCTTTGAAACAAAATTTATCTCATAGGAAGTTATGGTTAAAGTGTATAGAAATAAACTTGTGAAAATTCTACAAAGATGGTGGAATAATAAGAATGAAGTATGTTGCTCTTACATTTGTGAAATTTGGACTATGAAATGTAAGATGTTATAATGTTAACATAGAGATACTTTGTTAAAGTAAGGACACATACTGTAATTCCTAAAACAAGGTATGGTAATAATAAAAAGCAGTATATCTAAAACGCCAATCGAGGAGAGGAAGTTAAAAAAATTAACTACCAAAATGACAAAAAAAAAATAGAACAAATAGAAAATAAATAGCAAGATGATAGATTACACCCAACCATATAAATTATTACATTAAATGCAGATAAACTAAACCCTCAAAAAACAGAGATTGTGAGAATGTATGTAGAAGTAAAGTACATGCTGTGTATTTAAATTTAAATAGAAAATTTAAATATAAAATTATATAAAATATTATATTTTATATATAATATGTGACTTCCTCCACAGACACACTAGGGCAGAGTCTCTGATAGTGTAACAAAGATCTAAATTTCTAAACATTCAAAATTTAAATATAAAAATGTTGAATGAAAGACAATATATATTTACAAAAACAACACTAAATGAAGGTGTGGAACAAGTGAAACTTTCACATTGATACTGAAATTATCAAATGGTACAACTGTTACAGGGCAACCCTAATATAAAATGGGTTCCCCACACTGGGTTCTCCACCCGCGCGCTCAGAAGACTTAAAAGTCCCAACTCCAGGTACATGTGGCAAAAGTTATTAGCAC
>JAGFMF010011464.1:5290918-5479885 GCA_019455555.1 Galemys pyrenaicus | reverse complement strand
GCTGGCTCCGAGTCGAATGAGATGGCTCCGAAGGAAGGGGTCTGGCTCCTCAGTAAGAAGAAAGACCCCAAGCTCACCTCTGGTTTTATAGCCAGCCTGGCTTCTTAACTCCACCCTCAGGTCCCAGTAATCCACTCTTCGATAATCATCTTATCGGATTTGTGGTTCTGGAACACTGATGGTCTGGAGTGGGGGTTGGAGTCCACACACCCATAATCCATTTAGGATCACCTTTCCCCCTAACACAACCACTTGAAAAAATTGCTTATTTTTCTTTTAATGCTAAACACATATATCCCCTACGAATCAGCGACCCCACTCCTAATTGTTTAAGATGATTCAAATAACTTGTTTCTGAAATGACTTATCTCATTTTGTTCAATAGCTTTATTTTCAACAATCCCAAATGGAATGCCATGAAAAGTTTATTTGTCAAACCGTGCATAAATAAGTGATGGCAGACTACTCAGTGAGAAAAATGAAAACCTTCAGATGCCCACAGCAGCAGAGATGGATCTCACAGGCTTTATGGGGTGATGAGAAGGTCAGTACCAAAAGTGTATCTGTGTCACTCCATATATATGAAATGTAGAACTGACAAAATTAATCTATGGAGACTGGAAATCAGATTAGTAGTTACCTAGAGCCTTGGGGGATTGATTACAAAGGGCCCAATTAAATTTTCAGTACTGAAAATGTTGTGTGTCTATTTTTATTTTTTTTAACGATTTATTTATCTATGCATACAAGGACTGGGTACAGGCCAGAGGTGTGGGCGGGGGGTGAGAGGATTCACCACAGAGAGCGGGGAGCAGAACAGGCAGATCAACAGAAGTACATTGCTGAGGGGAGCAGCGGGAACAGCAGGAGAGGTCTGCCATGCCACGTGGGCAGGGATTGAACTCGTGCTGCAGTGGCTGCGGTTTGCTTCATAGTGCGTTGCCCAACCCACTGCACCACCAGGGAGGCCCTATTTTTATTTTTTTTAAAGGCTTATTTATTTCTGAATAAATTCTGAACTGGGGTACAGGCCAGATGTGTGGAGGATGAGAAGAGTCACCTGACACAGAGTGGAGTGCAATACAGGCAGATCTACTGAAGCACACTGCTGAGGGGAGCAGCAGGCAAGGCAGGAGGGGTCTGCTGGGCCATGTGGGTCACCTCCCTGGCCTGAGGCAGGGATTGAACTCATGCTTCAGTGGTTGTGGTTTGCTTCATATTGTGTTGCTTAACCCACTGTGCCACCAGGGAGACCTTATATTTTTTTTTTAAGATTTTATTAATTTATGCATATAAGAGCTGGGGTACAGGACAGAGTGGGGACGAGAGGATTCACCAGAGACAGAGTGGAGAGCAGAACAGCCATATAGAATGAAATACACTACTGAGGGGAGCAGCGGGCAAGGCAGGAGAGGTCTGTTGAGCCATGTGGGTCACCTCTCTGACCGGGGAACAAACTTGTGCTGCAGTGGCTGTGGAATCCCTATGGTGCGGTGCTGAATGCCTTGCACCACCAGGGAGGTCCAATGTTGTGTATATAAATTAGGATAAAGGTTACTAGGATAATGGGTGCATATATCTATTTACACACACATACACACACATATATATTTGTGAAAATTTATCAAAATAAAACTTTAAACTGTACATTTTATTATATGAAAACTATATGTCAATTTAGTATCTTAACAAAGATTTGAGACGTGTTTGGATGTACAAATTCCTGGAATCATTTTGCAAAGATTCTGATTAAGTGTGTTAAGGCAAGAAGCAATTACTCTGCCTTTTTACCAAGAGGCCTGGGTTGGATTAATGCATGTGGTCCATCAGTAGTATCTTTAAAAGTACTGATCTAGCATAATATTGTATGTCTACCAAAAAAATTGGTTGTAGTCTACACAATGAATTTGCCTTATCTAAGTACTTAATTTCAAAGAAAACATTAACCTATTTTTTTTCTTTTTCTTTTTTTTTTTTTTCCAAAATAGTAAACTTTTTGAGTTTCATCCAAACTGGATAAACTTGTCTCTTCACCCTCTCTTATTTAGGCCACATTACTTCCAGAGTTTGCTTTTTAGAATGTGCATTTTCACACCAGGAAATCTTCCCCCAGCCTTTCTGTCTGCTTTGTATCCTTTCCCCTTAAAGCTCAGTGACTCAAAGCTCTTTCCAGCAACGCTGACTGCTACAAGTCACTTTCCCCTTCTTTAAATCCTGTTGTTCTTAGGGACTGGTCTGCCCTTCTCTCCAACGATATTGAAAATACTTATTGAGAACATTTCTACTTCTTCCCTCACATTGCTAGGTAAAATAAAAATGTCCACTAATGTGTTTTTAAATGAAGAACACAGAATCTGGGGTTCTATGTAAGTCACAATTCCAATCTTGGAATACAAACTACACAATACTGGGAAACTTATGTATCTTCATTTGTAAAAATGGGAAGAGGAATTCTTTCTTCATTAAATGATTGCAAGGATTAAATGAGGTGAAGTGTATAAGCCACTTAGCACATTGTCTAGTGCTCAATAAGTATTTAGCATACAGCTGTTGACAGCACTATTGTTGGTGATGTGCAATTATTGTGGAGTTGTGACATAATTATATACATTATCAAAGGGCATACAACATTAGACTGAATGGGGATTTAGAAATTATATAACCTAATCCATTTGTCCCTGTAGTTAGACAACTGAGACCAGAGAGAAACAGCCTGATTGATTTTTTTTTTCTTAAAATAACAGTTAAGTTTCAACGTTTGCATGATGCTGTAATTTTAGTACTATAGTTGCTACAAAGGACAGCACAACTTTCTCAGTTAAAGGGATGACGCTATTCAAGGCACTGTTATTTACAGGGAAGGAGGGTCTTATTCTTCCCCTCTCTGAGTATGAGCTGTTTCTTTAAAGTGGGTCAGAATGCAGAGCACAGGGATGGACTTGAACGTGCTTTGGTGATGAGTGTGGTGGAGGACCAACACCTGCAGCGTGAGATCCTATACCTCTAAAACACAAATAATGAGGTAAACCAGTGTTAAACTCAAAACGTAGATCGTAAAGCCTAGAAGAGGACAAGCCTCACCCTGTCATGATCTGATAGCATGTACATCCCCCTAGTTTCTCACCTACTCCCCCATGCTCGATTCACCACATTTAGCGTGTGAACGGTCCACTTGCCTGTGGTTCTCGTGTACTGTGAGCCCCGCGCTCAGTGTTAAGTGGTGGTAGTTTTGGTCACGTTCTCAGAGTCAGATGTTTAATTTGTTTCCGTAATTTAAATGTTTTTCCCTGGAACGATCCAGCCTCCTGACTTTGAGGCCACTGCAAGTGCACTAGAATGCCCACTCTTCCTCCTCCATCGAGTGTGGCACAAAATGCTATGCAGAGAGGATATCTCTGTGGGAATTTGCATATGGTAGAAGAAACAGACAAGAGAAATGGCAACTGAGACAGGAAAAGCAGAACGTTGCAACTTGCAGCAGGCATGAATTTGGACGAGAGCGAGTGGCCCCATGGAAGGGCCTCCCCCACGACCGGTGTGCGTTGTGGCTACGTACACACACAGCAGAGGTTGTGTTGCCTTCCTGTAGTTCTTATTTTCCTCTGGAATGTTGGATAGATTTTTTTTTACGTTCTGAGTTCCTATATGCAGTAATCACCCTCCACCCATTTCTCTTCCCTTGCCTTAGGGCTCCCTGGGTATCCATGGATAAGTGCCCTAAGGGCTGCTGATTATTGTGATTTCCTTTAACCAGCTCGACACATGCTTTGCTTTTCAATTTTTGATGTCAGGCCTAATGTGTTGGGCCAAACACGTTGGAACTTGTTAAGATTCCCCAAATAGCTCCTTTGTGCTGGCGAAATCACACCAGTGACAGCCCTCCTCTCCATCTCCCTGGAGCTTTTATGCCTGTGCTGTGCCCCCTACCGTCCCCATCACTTGTCACACAGAGGAACTGACATTCAGAGCTCAGATAACAACACTTATTTTTTTTAAACTTCATTTCTCTATTTATTTTCCTGTATTCCATTCAAATGCTGAACGTAATAAAGTTGCCAAAACTCTCCCTCCATTGGAGTGAAAACCATTCATTTGTCGTCTCAATTTAAGATTCCTGACTCCAAATAGAAGGATATTCTCTGTGGACGTAATGGGACATTTAGCAATTCATTCATTTTCTTCACATGCTACTTATTTAGGCACTCAGCGGTTGGCGGCTTTGATGTGGAGTGGTGAAATTATAAAGACATTACATATCATAAAAATATAAATGAAAGAAAACACAGACCCTCTTTTATATCAGGCTAAATTGACTGCTGTCATATTAAGGGTATTTTGTTTTATAAATTATACCCGTTTCAAGGTATTCCCTTGAGTAAATCACTACTTTTGTCTTTTCTTTCTTTTTTCTTTCTTTTTGCTGCTGCTTCTATCAAAACAGGTTTTCCTTTTCTGAGGCACTCATGGAAAGAAAGGACTCAACTATTGAAATGAATTTATCTGGTACCAAACTTTGCATGGACTTGCAGTTTGGGGCCAGTCCAGTCATGCCAACTCTGGCCTCCTGACTGTGTGTGGGATATAGCAGAAGGGACACAACCAGACTCATGAGTTATGTTCTTTAACATTTAGGTTCTTGAAAGGGTTCCACAGGCGTGACTACCTGTCATATTCTGTTTGAACTGTGGTAGAAAAAAGCCACAGAGTGAGTAGCTAGTAAACAGCAGAAATTTATTTCTCACGGTTCTGGAGGCTGCACGGTCCAGGCCAGGATGCCTGCAGCGCTGGTGGAGGCGCCCCTGTGGGTGGCAAGCCCCTCTGCCCTCCGCACACAGCAGTGGTTGCTGCCCCCTCTATAAGGACATGGGTCCCGTGCATGCATGCAGGGCCTGCCCCTCATGACTGAGTCACTTCCCAGAGTCCCTACCTCTTAGACCATCAGCTGGGGGGTTAAGTTTCTGACATGTGAATTTTGAAGGGACACAGACATTTGCATGGTAGTACATTACCTCTCTGATAATCGCTTTCTTTTTTTTTTTTTTTATTTATGCATACAAGCACTGGGGTACAGGCCAGAGGTGTGGGGGGGGCGGTGAGAGGATTCACCACAGAGAGCAGGGAGCAGAACAGGCAGATCGACAGAAGTACACTGCTGAGGGGAGCAGCGGGCACAGCAGGAGAGGTCTGCTGCACCATGTGGGTCCCCGCCCTGGCCGGCGGCAGGGATCGAACTCATGCTGCAGTGACTGCGGTCCGCTTCATAGTGCGTTGCCTAACCCACTGCGCCACCAGGGAGGCCCTCTGATAATCGCTTTCTAAAGCTGAGGTGGTTCTGAATCCACTAGCAATTTCCATTATCTGTGACTGTGACTGCCCTGCATAAATATACTTAGTCCTGTCCCCAGATTTCTCCCTGCTGAGTGGGCATGTTGATCCAGAGGAAGACCGAGCAGCTTGGACGAAGCCCACAGGACCATGTGTGGGGTTGGTCTGGACGGTCCTCTAGCTTGGGCCCCTTGCGTGTCTGTGCTTGTATGCCCCAAGAGCTGCTGAGTATGGTAACTTCCTTTAATCAGCTTGACACATTCAAGTGAAATGGACTGCTGTCATATTGAGGGTATTTTGTTTTATGAACTAAGCTCATTTCAAGGTATTTCCTTGTTTGGTTTCTTTTGGACAGATATGAAATTGAGTAGTCCCAGGAAGAGCCAAACTGAAGGAGGAGCTGGAAGAGGGCTAAAAGCTCACAACAATCCATGGAAAAAGAAGGTTCAAGGTAAAAGATTCAGCTGAGAAAAGCCATGTCAGAAGGGATTATGGGAAGAGGAATAAGACCAGGGGCAGTCAGCTAAAAGTAAAAGTAAGAAGGCATTTATTGTCAATGGTTTGGGATAAAATAAAGTACAGGATTGTCCTCATTGCATATTACTTTCAAATGTTATGAACTCTCCTTCTTTCTGATGGCCATTCTGTCTAGGCTTGACTGATTTCATTAACTAAGAATAGATATTCAGGACTAAGCACTTCATGGGATCTTATGATTTCACCTAATACAATTTTGTTCAAGATCCAAGAAAGACTTGTTCTTACTGGTACTACAATAGTCAATTTGAGATGTATGTTTCCCCTCGGCAATCCTTACCACCCACCCCCCCGTCCCCCCACTCCCATGGAGTGGATCCTCAAGTGAGTTTGCATGACTTCTGGGGCATCAGAGCTGGAATTCTCTCAGCGTTCTTCAGCTGGCACCTTAGGTTTTAGGGGTGGATTGTTATGGAGAGAGTTTATCTCAGTTAGTAACAGACTTTGGACCAGATCCTGGCCCCCAAGCTTCCTCTTTGTGCCATACTACTTTTGTCCTAGATTAGGGACCACCGTAGCCTTGCCCCTCTCAACTTGTTCCCTCCTGCCTTGTTAGAGCTGATCTAGTAACTGTGGCAATGATTTGCAAATTATAGTGTAATAAATTCTTAATCCAGTTTTATTTTAACATCTTCATTAATTATGTGGAAGAGGGAGACAACCACCTGCTAATTAAATTTTCAGATACTGCTAAATTGGGAGGAGTTGCAGGCCCAGCTGAGAGCCAAAATGCGATGTAAAGGAATATGGAGAAGTTAGGAGAGAGTGCAAGTACAGGACCAGAGTCATGTTAAGATGAGAAACAAAGACACTGAGGCCCCTCGGTGAGACACTGAGGAATGGCAGAGTTAGTGCTTCAACCCCCAGAGACTGGAGCAGTCTGAGGAGCCGGGCTGATTGTGGACTGCACTGGGTGATGGCAGGAGGCCCAGAGCGGGGCTGCGGGTTTCCATTTTCTCCTCCCAGAGAGGAGCCAGGCCTCCTTGCTGATAGTTATGTCTTGACGAAATGGGAGTGATGATTAGGGTCCCACTGGCCCATGGAAGTTACAGCCCATGGAAGTTATTCCACCAACTCATAGGCTATGCAAGGCTCTCTTCTTGCTCCTGACGGGGCTCAGGCAGGGCAGGTGATGGAAGTTGAAATGACGAATGCAGATGACAATGTTTTAGAAAAATTAAAAAGCACTAGGGGAAAAAACTACTGCTTTTCAATTATGATAATTGTTAGCAATCTTTATTAACTTAAATGTAACTGAGCTTGATTAGGGGGAAAATGGCACATGTGGCCAAAGAGCAGGGGAGAAACAACAGCCAACAGGATTACTATGGGTTTTTCCTTCTAAAGGTGCTTCCTCCCTTTTTAGCAACGTTGTTAGGGTTGCTGGGATGCTGAGTCTTCAGTGACTGATGTGTGCCCAAGGTGATGCACCGTCGGTGGCTTGTGAACTCTTTCAGCACAGGCTGGATGAGAAGTCACCCCGAAGAGGGCCTGCTGAGCTTAGGGTAGGACGTTTGAGCATGCACAACATCAGCCGCCATTGCAGAAAGGAAACATTTTTCTTTCTGGGAACTAACAACTGACTTCCTCAACCTGACCAGTCTTTTCCAAGCTTCAATCACATTGACTTTTACTCAGTTCCAATGGTGTGTGAGCTCATAATCCCACTACGGTGTAAAACTCAAGCCGTATACTTACTTATTCTGGTCTCAGGAGTAACAATGCAGATGCTACTATGAAGTTTGATGAGCTTCCTTCCTTTCTTCTTTTTAAAGATTTATTTATGCATACAAGAGCTGGGGCACAGGACAGAGGTGCAGTGGGGGAGAGGTGAGGGGATTCACCAGAGAAGGAGTTGGTTGGGAACAGAACAGGAAGATTGACTGAAACACACTGCTGAGGGGAGCAGTAGGCGAGGCAAGGAGAGATCTGCTGCACCATGTGGGTCTCCTCCCTCGCTGCAGTGGCTGAGGAAGCCCCACAGTGCGGCGCTCAACCCACTGTGACACTAGGGAGGCCCTGATGAGCTTCCTTTCAGTGCTGTCCCATAGACTGCACAGGAAGAAGCTAAATGAAAGGGTCCAGAGAGATGAATGCCCAGTGCACACCCATTCCCAGAGCTAGACAAAGCCCCAAAGATAGCACTTGTATTGCTGAAAAGGAAGAGATCATTTGATCACATATGACAAATAGCAGCATCATTAAGACTTTCTCTTCCTGTGGTAGTGTTTATCTATTTTCTGCCCTACACTAGATTCTGAGCTCCAAGAGGCCATGCATTACTGCTTCCTTTTCCTTGTATCTTCCACATTGTCTAGCACACAGTGTACGCAAAGGGGTCATTCAACACCTGATGGATGACATTTGAGAGGAAAACTGCTTCTTCCCAAGTACCCCCATTTAGAAAACCATAAGGACATGTGTGCTGGCTTTCAGAGTTACCTAAAAGAAAAGAAAAGCTATAAATAAATAAATTTTTTTTAATCCAGTGAAGGGCAGGTACTTTTCCATCAAAAAGTGTCAACTGGCTCACAGAGAAAGTATTGGCTTTGTCACATTCTGGTTCCTACTTTGTGAGTCAGGAAACAGAAGACATGAAAATAGTCAACCAGCAAGTTTAAGATTATATGGAAAGAGGCTAATTGGTCTTTCACCTTCTTTCCCCTGTCATTCCTTCAGGGATTAGGTTAAGCCTCTGTGTATGTTTCATCAGGGAGTCATCGGGATTACACCTTGCCTTTCTGTCTATCATGCTGACAGTGCCTGCAATGTCGACTCGATTTTGATAAGCCCTACCACTCTTCATGCAACTCTTTTTAGTCAAAACAGGTATATAATTCATGGTGCCCAAAGCAGTTGTTAGTGTAAAAGAATTAACTAGGAGGGAGGCATGTGTACTAAGACAGTCACCGAATCGTTAAGTGGATATTCCTGCCTGCTTTGCGGGGATTGCTTTTTTTCTTTCCCTCTAAAGTTCCTAAGCAAAGGATAGAAGCATTTGTCATTCAACTAGAGCGTCTTTTCCTGCTTAAGGAAGAAAAACTTGGGGGGGGGGACCAAACATTTACCTTTAGTTCAACATTTTGGACCTCATTGGTGGAAAAATCTGCAAAAGGACTGGGGTTTGACAGCCAGCCAGGGACAAGCACCTGGGAGATGCTTGTCAAAGGACAGGATGCAGGTGAGTGTGTGTGTGTTTGGGGGTGGGGTGGGGGTTGCATTCGGTCTGAGGGATCAGGTGTTCACACTGGCAAGGGCTGTGAGTGTATTTCCAGGGCATTCTCTCTGGAGTTGCGGGCTACTGGAACAAGCAGTCCGTTCAGTCTCTGGAAGACATCAGGATAGTCATCTGTAGGGCTGGCAGTCTCTGAGGATCCTCAGGAAGCCCTGCCAGCCTCTGAGGGTCTGAAGCTGGAAGAGCATCTTCTCGCCCCCCCCAGGCGTTATGGTCTGAACTGTCTACCCCCAAAGTGGACTATAAAGATATGTTGAAACCTTGACCCCCCTGTACCTCAAAAGGTGACCTTATTTAGAAATAGAGCTTTTACAGAGATAATCAAGAAAAATGAGGGTGGCCCTCAGCCAACATGGCTGTGTCTTATATGCAGGGGATTTGTACACAGAAACTTGCACACAGGAAAAACGCCATGTGAGGAAGCAGCCATCAAAATGATACAATTACAAGCCAGGGAACTTCCAAGATTGCCAATACACCTCCCGAAGCTAGAGGAAGATTCTAACAGATCTTCTCTCAGTTCTCAGAGGGATCTAAGTCTGTGGCATCTTGATTTCGGATTTCTGGCCTCCAGAACTGTGAGAACATGAATTTCTGTTGTTGAACCAAAGTACCAGTTTGTGGTACCTGTTACTGCAGCGTTAGGAAACTAATATTTCAGCCCTGTGTGGGCGAACCCACTGCGCTCATGGAGTCAAGCTGGCCGAGCAGTTCCAGTGCCGGATAGAACAGTCTTCACTGAAACAGAAATCTCAGAGTCTGTGAGGGGAGTCAGGGAATTCAGATGTGTCCTTTAAGTGGGATTCAGGAGAGGTAAGTAACTTACAGGAAAGAAATGGAGGTGGTGTGGTTAGGATTTAGGCGTTCTGTTCTAAAAAAACTCTAAAAACTGTTGACGGTCAAGGTCAGAACACACAGTGGCTATTGGGCAAGATTGTCTCGGACCCAGTGTTCCACCTTCCAAGCCTCCTTTTTTTTTTTTAATAATTCATTCTTTTAGTTGTGGTAACATTAGGATTCTCCCCGTCAGTTATCACCATTGTGGGATAACCCATCACCAAATCACCCATAGGCATTGTGCTTCCTTCCTGTTTGTTTCTACCCCTGCTTGGAGCTCTTTCAGGTCATCTGGTTACCTGTTTGTACACCCTACCCTGTACTCATCTGCTTTTTCAGGCTCTTTGATCTCAAGGCAAAAGTAATTCTTCTAACAGCAAATCATTTGTCTAACTTCCTCTGGACTGACACGTCCATATAAGCAAATGTTCTAGATTCCTGATCCATATCCTTAAAGTTGCTGTATTAATCAAAATGTTTAGCCAATTTTAACGAAAGCATTTTGAAAATAATATAGCATGCAGACTTGTACAGATCTTCTATTTCCTTAAGCACCTTTTAGGTCATCACACTGGCTTAAACTCATTATGATTAACATAGATTAGTAGATTCTGCCCTAATACAGGTGGCTTCTCTCTCTTTTCCCTGTCTCCAGCAGGATCTAACTTGCTGTATTCCGTGAGACTTCGCTTAGGAATGGGGGAGTTTTAGTTATCCATTGCTGCACAATGAAGACTCCAAACTTCGTGAATTAACTACAACTTAATTTATCTTAGTATGATGCATCAGGAATTCAGACAGTGGAAACAGACAATTATTTAATATGCTGACTGGGGTCGTTCATGCTGCTGCTTTTAGGGGGCTGGTTGTAACTGGGATGTCCAAGGAGCCCCACCATCCTCCAGGGCCACTCTTCATTTTGTAAGTCCTGCTAATATGGTGGCTAAGCTCCAAGCATGTGGAAGCAGAAGCTGCTTGTCCTCTTAATTCCTCAAGTGTTCCAGATCACTTCTTCCACTGTTAGCCAAAGAAGTACCTAAGGCCATCACAAGTTAACTAGAAGAAGCTAGTCTTCACTTTGGATGGGGAGTGACATGCTTTATAAGATGTGGAGGAATTTTGGCAGCCATATTTGGAGACTGACAATGAGGTTTAATAGCGTTAGCTGGTTATTAAAATAAGCAACAATCTGCAAAAGCAGATGAATTCTAGGAACCCTTCCTTCCTCACTGTAGTGACTAAAGTTACTAAGCGCAAAGAAAGAGAGCAGCGTGCCAGGTTTTAGTAGATGGATGGCAAGTTCTGACGAAGGTCTGTGGGGCTGTGGGAAGACTCTCTCTTACCTAAGACTAGTAAGACTTTTGAGCTTTTTATTTTTCCTGCATCTAAATCTTCCTAGAGGAAGGAAAGTGAGGTAAGAGGGGCAAGATTATTATTACCCACTGAAATCTGGAACCAGAAAATAGGATAAAACAAACAAACTCAACAATAAAAGAAGCCCCCAAAGTCTTCCTTGTTGGCAGTCTAGGCAAGGGTGACAAGGTCTCTAGAGGGAAAATTGTCTCCTTCCTAATACTTCTTTCTAGGGAGTTACCAAAGGGCACATTTTTGGCCAATGGGCACATCTATCTTTAATCAAATTTTGCACATGGTTTTCACTGATGGTTTGGAATTTGCTTTGGAAATTGGGAAATGACTTTTTATAATGTGACTAATGAAAAGTGTGATAAACTCTGGAGGAGTAAAAAGCATCTCTGAAGAGAAGATATGCCATGAGTAAACGTTTTGAAATGTTTTTTGGTTATGGGGCTATTTCAGTTTCTTCCTCGGCCTCATGTTCTAGACTACTGCTTCTCTCATTGTGTTGCTCCTCAGTATCTCTGTGATTGCTTTTGAAAAGCATCTGTTGCCAGGTCCATATCAGTCTAATTAGGTTTCAGGTATTGGGATTTGGTTTATCATTGGTGAAAGAAAGAGGGAGAGTTCGAGGGAGGGAGATCGTGAGAAAGGGAGGGAGAAAGTGTTATTTTGTTCTGAAAATATGTGAGAAAACTCATAGTAAGGACTTCTTTTCAGAACATGGGAATTAAATGGTCAAATTTTTGACTGAACAAGGCTCTCAAGCATGTATCAGGTGTGAGTTCATGGAAGTGACAAAGTCCACGAAGAGGAAATAATCTGGGAGCAAGATGATACAGTTAGAACTGTGTTATGCTTTACCCCAAAGTTGCCAAAGACAAGAAAAAGAAAATGTTTGACTGAAAGAGTAGGGAAATTGTTGCGGCTTGCAGTTTGCCAAATAAGCTATTTGAACTGTGTTGGAGGCAGACCTTTCTCTTAGACGTTTTTGGACTGTGTGAGCAAATGAAATTCCTTTCTGACAACAGCAAAATCGTCCCAAACCCTCACCCCACCCCAACCACTGTAGTGGTAATTGCTAAATTTCCAGGCATGGTGGTACGCAGCAACGATTTTATTCTCCATTATTTTTTCAGTATGTCCTGATGTCTGGACTTCAGGACCAGCTGGATCATGGTGAAGATCGGTTACCTAGACCTGAATTCTGATACCTAACAAATTTCAGGGAACACTTTATTAATTAGTAATATTTTTCAGTCAAAGTTGAAGGTCAGCTTTGGTGAAACAGAGATTTAAAAAGAGGGGCAGGAACATAGAATAAAGAACTTTAAGCTTTGAAACTGTTCATGTTGGCAACAACCCAGGAATTCCAAGAAATAGAGACAAAGATGTCTCAGAAATCACATAGGAAGTGATTAGGACTTGTCTACTTCTTTTGAAGGACTTAAGACATTCACAGTGGAGTTAGAGTGAGACCTTAATATCCTTAACCATTAACCCAGTTTTCCTCTGTGTCAGTCTCTTCGAACTTTATGCAGTGTCACATTTATAAACAGTTAAAATTCATCATTTTGTGAAAGGAAGGTAAGAAGGATGTTTAGATTCCCATTTCACCAACTTAGTTTAATAGAGTATATCTTTGGTCTTACTTAATGTTATCAGGTTGACTAGTTTCTTTTTATATAGTTTCATGGATTTTAATCACTATTTAATGGTAGCCTATTAAAATCAGGAACACCAATCTTCCAGGTGTCTAAAAAGATGCAGTAAATGCACAAAATGAGCTTTGTAGAAGATAATAGAAATTCTCTTCTGACTTGTTGAAAATGAATCTGAGATTATGGATAAATGCTGTGGTATACAGAATGTTAGAGGCAAAAGAGTATATATTGGCTGCATGTATATTGAGGTGCTGTTGGTTTACATTGTTGTTTATATTTTGGCAGTGTAGGATATCCACTTCCGGTTCTGTTATCCTAGTGCTCTCACCACCAACACACCCATAGTCCACCACCATGACCCATTTGGGTTCCTCCCTACTTTGTGCTCCTTCCTTCCCCACCGTCCCCTTCTGAATATCTCGGTTCTATAGTCTATTTTTAAGGGTTAATATTTGGGTTTGTCTTTATCTGCTCCTTTATTTTTGAGGTTGGTGTAAATATACTTGAAATTATTCATTGGGTTGCTCAACCTAACATCTAAATTTTAAACCCAAACATTTGCTAAACATGTGCTAATCACTAAACATGTGTTGATAATAAGCTACATGCACCATCTGTGTTGGCTTGAGCCATTTGGGCAGGCTTCACTGTGGAGGTGAAACTTGAGGATCAAAGGTGTAAAAAAAGTGAGGAGTGTCCAGGGAGTTTTTGAAATACAGATGTACTTTGTCTCTTTTGCTACATGGAGGATAGGTCGATATTCATTTTATTGTTGTTCTTCTTAACCTATAGATATTTCATAACCATTCTTCTATATGTATGTTGTATCACTGTTTCAAAAAGAATTGGAAAGATTTTTCAGTGGGGAAACAGGAGGTAGTGTATGTAAGGGTCTGTCCGTCGTTTGAATGAAAGGGGAGATTCCTGCAGCATGGAGGACCGGGAAGGAGGAGACAAATGAGAGACTCGACAGAGAGGAACCAACAGGTGCGGGGCCAGGCTGGTGTCAGGTATGAGGCAACAGGAAATGCTTTTCATATTTTGACCTTTGAACTAAGATCTGAAATTAAATTGCAAGATAATATATTAAATTAGGAGTCATCAAACTTTTTATATAGGGTCAGTTCATGTGTGTTTTTGGTTTTGGATGCCATAGCAGACTGTTGCAAGTATTCAGTTCTGTAAAATGAAGTTGGTCATACTCAGCGTCCAAATGGGTATGACTATATCCCCTAATAATCATATTTACAAACACTAAAAGTTGAGTAATTTTCCTATCATAAAATCTTCTTTTCATTTTCTCCCAGATAGTTAAAACCACTCTTAGCTCATGAGATGCATAAAAGCAGGCAGTGGGGTGGATTTGACACATGGGTCATAATTTTCTTACACCTGCGTTAAGTGTCTAGAGATGATCAGCTAAAGTAGGTGAGACTGAGTATACATTTGGAAATACTCATTTTGTCGGAACTACTTTCCACTATCTTTCTAACTCCTGCAGTCTCCTTCAAGATTTAGCTCCATTTTAAAAGAGCAGTTTTCCGGTCCACTCATCTGTTTTTGGGCATTTAGGTTGTTTCCAGGTCTTACCTATTGTAAAGAGTGCTGCTATAAACATAGGGATGCAGGTATTCTTTTGAATCAGTGTATTTGTGTCTTTTGGGTATATTCCTAGGAGTAGGATTGCTGAATATCGGGAAGCTATGGTACATATACATGATGGAATACTATTCTGCGATCAAAAAAGAAAAAACTAGATGCATTCATAGGAACATGGATGGAACTGGAAGGGATTGTGCTCAGCGAAGTAAGTCAGAAGGCAAAAGAAAAATACCAGGTGGTTCCTCACCTAGGAGGAATATAAGGGAACCAAATAAGGATCAAGGAAAGGAATAAGAACAATAATAATAACAATAATAGCAATAAAGACACAAAAACCAAAAATGAGGAGACAAGGACAGACTGGAGACACTTGGTGGGGAGGGAATAGGGAGGGTTGAGGGAAGATGGGAGCACGAGGGACTGAGGTGATGGTGCACTGGTGATATGGTGATGGGGAATACATGGGGATTACAATTGATGTCATATATAAATTAAAAAATGAAAAAAAAAATAAAATTGGCTAAAAAAAAAAAGAAAAAAAAGAAATTGAAACTTTGAAGCCATGCTGTGCTTTAAAGTTTTTACAGTAAAAAAAAATAAAAGAGCAGTTTTATGTTTACAACAAAATTGAGAGACACAGAGATTTCCCATATAGTCCCTGCCCCTAAATGTGCATAATCTCCCCATTATCAGCCTTAATCATGGGAGTAGGGACACTTTTTGCTTTTTAATAACCAAGGGTGAAACTTTTTTGGCAAATTACAATTACGCAAAGTCCAAAGTTTACCTTAGGACTCACTCCAGGTATTGACCATTTGTAGCTTTGAACAATTCTACAATGACATGACCTAGCATTGTAATACCTTACAGAGAATTTTCACTAAAAATCCTCTGAGCTCTGCATTCCAATCTTCCTCTCCACTTCCCACTCCTGACAACCACTCATCTTTTTATTATCTCCATAATGTTGCCTTTTCTAGAATGGAATCAAATAGTACGTAGCCTTTTCAGATAGGTAGCTTTCACTTAGTAATATGCATTTAATGTCCCTTCATGTTTTTTCATGGCTTAATAGCTCATTTATTTTTAGTGCTGAATAATATTCCTTTGTGTGTATGTCTCAGTTTATTTATCCATTCACCTACTGGAGAACATCTTGGTTGCTTCCAAGGTTTGGCCATTATAAATAGCTGCTGTAAACATTCGAGAGTGTAGGCCTTTTGTGAATGCAAAGATTCAACTCCTTTGGGTAAATACCAAAGAGCTTGAGTGCTGGATTGTATGGCATGAGTATTTTTTTTTTTTAGAAACAGCCACGCCAACTGTCTTCCAAAGTGACTATTCCATTTTGTATTCTACCAGCAGTGAATGTGAGCTCCTGTTGCTTCATATCCTCAGGCTCCAAGCATCCCCTAAAGTTGAGGAATGTGTTGTCAGTGTTAGAATTCCTTGAATCACCAATCCCCACCCCATCCTTCCTTGGCAGAGGGCAATAAACTCTCTGTTTGTGGGACCCCCTCCCTCTGTTTTCCCCTGCCATCCCAACATGTGATAGGTTACTTTTCTTCCCTAATTAAACATTTTGAGCTGCGAGTCATTTGTAATGATTTATGGCAGCTGTACTTTTGCCAATCTTACACAGTATTTTTCTTATTACTTAATTGTTTTAGCAGCGCTTCAGCCATTAGTTTCTGAGTTCTGAAAACAGGAAACAGAAGTCTTCTATTATAGACGCCTGCCTAATTAGCTCAGAGGCTGTCTGATGGGGGCTATTAAAAATGCAAATGAGGTGTGATCAAACAGTGAAAAGTTTGGTCCTGACAGAATATACTAATGCATTTCCCCCCTGCAAAATATACCACAATTCTGAATGTAGATTTCTTCTTTCCTTCCTTACCAGGAAACAGGTTTTTCTTGGTGATTGGGTTCTTCTATCCTCATGGGTTGAGTTGCAGCCGAATAAGAGTTTTTGGGGAAACCATTCTTTTCTCATACGCCTTTATTTAAGGCAGATTCTCAGACTCCTGGTTGTCTTGTTAAAACACAGATTTTTGGGTCCACTTCCAGAATTTTCCAATCAGTAGGTCTGGGGAAAGGTTCAAGAATTGGCATTTCTTACATGTTCCTAGAAAAGGCCCGTGTTGCTCATCTGGGGACTCCAATTTGAGAAGCACTGCCCTAGGGCCTCATGGTTTCTTGCCTCTACTCTTACCTCAAATGCTTTGTCTTGGTCTTCCTTCCATGTCATTCTCCTTTTGGCTTTTCCTTCTCCCACTTTTTATTGTTGGTAAAAATGCTTTTTACTTTGGAGAAGTCAATTTTAATATACAGTACAACCTCCATACATACAGTACAATGTTGTACCTAAGATATCTAGTAGTTTTTCATCTTACATAACTGAAATACTATATACATTCACTGGCATCTCTGCATTTCCCCCTGGGAACAACTATTTGCTTCTATGAGTCTGATTATTTTAGACACCGCATGTAAGTGGTATCATATAGTAGTTGTCCTCCGGTGAATGGTTAACTTTGTAGACTGCTCACCAGTTCATCTACATTGTCACATACTGCAGAATTTCCTTCTTTTTGGAGGTTAAATGATATTCCGCTTCAAATAAACATTCAAATTCAACATTTTTCTTTAGTTATCCTTTGATAGGCTTTTAGGTTGTTTTACATCTTTGGTATTGTAAATAGTGCTGCAATGAACATGGGAGGGTTCTTGGAGAACTTGATCTCCATTCTTTTGGTATTCTCTCAAATACCCAGAAATGGGATTGCTGGCATTTATACTAGATATTTTCATTTGCCAAAGATTAACTTTTATATTGCTTTTTGTAGTTGCTTTACTTGGAAGCTCCTACCATTGGGTTTTTTGGTTTCCAATAATGTATAAGAGTTTCAATCTTTCTACATCCATCCTCACCAGTGTTTGTTGTCTTTTGTTTTTATGTAATAGTTATCCTCGTAGGTATGAAGTAATATCTCATATATTGTTAAAATGTCCATATTACTCAGTGATTCTCAAATTAACATAATTTCTAAAAGAACCCTAAAAAGATTCTTACATAAATGAAAAAAATTCTAATACTCATGTGTTACCAATAAGATTCTGAATATGCAAACAATCCCAAAATAAAGAAGAACAAATCTGGATTCATCTTAGTTTCTGATTTTGAAATATAAAGCTAAAGTAATGAAAACAGAATGGTACTAGCACAAATAGAAATATAAACCAATGGAACATTGAACTAGAGAGCCCAGAAAATCTGATTTTCAATAAAAGTGCTAAGAATAAATAATGTGGAAAGATTATAGTATCTCTATTATTTTACTTTAAAGCTTTATCTATGTACAGAACTGGGGTACAGGCCAAAAGTGTGGGGTGTGTGAGAGGATTCACCAGAGACAGAGTGGGGAGCAGAACAGGCAGATTGACAAAAATATACTGCTGAGGGGAACAGCGGGTGAGACAGGAGAGGTCTGCTGTGATAAATGGGCTTCAATCCTTGGCTGGGGATTGAACCCATGCCGCAATGACTACAGATGCTTCACAGTGTGGCACTCAACCCCTTGCACCACCAGGGAGGCCTGGTTAGAGTGGCCACTTAACATTTAACAAATGGTGCTAAGGAAATAAGATATCCACATGCAAAACAATTAAATGTAACCCTTTCATCTACAGAGTGAATGGCAACTGTGAAATGGGAGAAACTATTTGTAAAACATATCTGTTATAACTCTGCAGCCAAATGTTCTAATAACTGGATTTTTAAAAAATGAGCTAAAGACTTTAGTAGGTATTTCTCTAAAGAAGACCTACAAATAGCCAAAAGATATATGCAAAGATGCCCAACAATCCCAGTCATCAGTCAAAACCATCAGCTCACACCTAGGAGGATGGTGTTGTCTTATTAACCTCCTGATAATGGCTTGAAACAGTGTTGGCTTAATGAACAGCTTCTCTGACTCTGCAACCAAGTAAGGATTATGTGTGCATTCTTTTATATTGTATTATCTTATTACTTAGCACATGAGAGGCAGTTGGGTTTTAAGGAATCTGGAACTTTTATCACTGAGGGATCCTCTTTAAGAGGAAGAAATAAAAGTATAAAATTGAGTGAGGAATCCTGAAGTTTTCCAGCTAATTTGTCCTTGTACCATCTTCTGCTGAACTAGCTGATTCTTTGCATCTCTCTCCCTTAGATAGCACGTTGCTCATGGACTGGGATCGAATCCTGTTTGTCTCCATGGTCCCATATGCCGCACAGTATCTCTCATCGAGGATGCTCAGTAGATACTTGTTGACTTCATCTGTTTATATTAATTGAACACTGATTATTAAATTGATAACTCGTAACCCCATGCTGGATTTTTCTCACTCATAGGCCCTTTTTCATATTGAGGGTGGCTTCTTATCTTCCCATGCCATGAACCACATTTCCTGCCATCGTCCCACATGACCTGTTAGAACTGCACCACATGTTTCATTTTTCTAAGCACTAGAGGCTTTTTCATGCCTCTTTGCATTTCTGTTTCCTCTTTATGACCAAGGAAATTTCTACTCATCCTTCAAGACCCACTTCAAATTGCATTTCCTTTTGGAAATGCTTCCTGAGTGCTTGAGACCGAAAGAGTCCTGCAGTTCTTTGTTTCGCTGTTCTTTATGGCACCTATCAGATCTCTGCCTGATGTTTTCCTGCTTGTCTGACTTAGACAGATTTCAAA
The DNA here is from genome assembly GCA_019455555.1 of Galemys pyrenaicus. NCBI lineage: Eukaryota > Metazoa > Chordata > Mammalia > Eulipotyphla > Talpidae > Galemys > Galemys pyrenaicus. Next base: position 5,460,596 of record JAGFMF010011464.1, on the reverse strand, counting down.
CAACCTGCACTCTTCTTCACCCAGCTTCCTTTTAGTCAGCTCTGAAACTCCAGTGTCCATCACTGTAAAGTTGTGGTAATGCATATGAATAAATGGGTAAGGAATCAACTTATTCTTGCTAATGATTGAGAGAAGAGATCTGTTATTCCCAAAGCAAGGAGATTGACACAGAAGGGTGATTTTTTTTAATTTGGCCAAGCTTCCTTTGCAGCGGCCCCCTTTTCCGTGAGAGTTCAAATCCAAGATGCGGATTCGCTCTTGACCCCCTTCCCCATCTTTCCTTGGTTGTGATTTAGGAGTTCACTATATTTTTTTGTCGTTCATTCCATCTTTCTACTTACAGCCTAGGCTCTGATTATGTTTGTTCTCTTGAAACAGAAGGATTTGCTTGGCTTCTGGGACTTATGCCTTGACTGTCTTTCTACTATCTTCTTTGGGCCAGAGTAGGGAGTAGGTGATAAGATGAGGAGAGGGAGGCCACGTTGATGGCATCTGTTTGTGCAAAGTACAGCAGCTGGGCCTTAGGATTCCAGATCCTGAAGGGGGGCATCAGCCATTAGAATCTTCTATGGAGTCTCCTAAGAGGGTGCTCTCCAGATTTAACATGCCGTAGTCAGTGCTGTCTTTTCATCCCATCACTGGCATATCAATGAAAGAGAACCATCCTTTTGATGGCAATTCTTACTGCTGCTATTCAAGCTTGTCCTGGCTGCCAGTCACCACTCTCCAGGTGTCCCAGCCTCTCGGGCTCCTTCACAGTCAAAGTATCAAAGGGGGCAGAGGCAGTGCAGGCCCGAGTCTGCAGATGATCTGGGTCTCTTCAGTAACCCTGGGGCTCAGGTTGAAGATCTCAACCAAGAAGCAATCTGTTTTCCCTCCTTCTCCCCTCATGTCCATCTTCCCCAGACCCTGCCGGGAGCTCAAACTCCCATTTGCCCTATCAAACTGGTAGCGCCCAGGTAGAGAATTCTTTTCTCTCCTAGTAATCATGTCTCACAGAGCCGTGCTTCTAAGACAAGAATTATGACTCCAGGAGCTCACTACCTCCTCACTGTCTGAGGAAATTGTTCTTGGGCTGCCAAGTCTGTCACAGGGGAAGCAGAATCATCACAGATATTGAGAGCACTTCTGCCACTGCCCGAACCATAGTGCTTCTTCTAGAATAAAGGATCACAGGTGTCCTTGTTCCTGAATCGTTATGAGGCTGTCCTTGCCTGCCATGTGACCTCTTGTCACTTGCTGTCCGTCTTGCCACTGCTTCAATTCAATGGCCCTGATACAACTTAATCCTTTAGTTATACAATTAGCACATCTCTGCTGGACAGGATTTGTCCTTGTTGGTCTGGGGAAAGAAATTGCACGTCATGGGAAAAGATGAAGCAGCAGTTTGGTATGTGAGAGGGGGTATATGTGGCTGTGGTGGGTAGTCAGCAGATACCCAATGCCCTGTTTCCTGGAAGCAGTTGAGATTTAGTTCTGCACATTTAGTTCTCAAACATACATTGGTTCTTGAGGTTGGTCTTCTCCTTGTGGGGCTTGTACTTCTGCCTTTCCTTTCCCTCTCTCTCCAGATATTAGAACATCATCCATAATTCACCATTCTTTCCTCTGTGCTTATTCCCAAGCTAACGCCTCTCCCATCCTGCACTGTCCCTATCCACCCGAACTTCCCACTTCCTTCTCCCTGGGCAAGCATTGTCCAGAACTGACAGCCCCAGAGATGCCTGCATACTGCTCCAAAGCGTAATCACAGAGTGGGGACCCCTGCCACTGGTGGGGCTTCACGGGCTCGAAGGATGCTAGCAATTACAGACCCTCGAGACCCGAAGGAATCATCTTCTCCAAAAGCTTCCAGGGTGAAAAAGACTAGTTTGGCACTTCTATTGGGGATTTAAGAGTTATTTTTGTCCTTGAAGTCTAATAGTGGGTTATTGGTAATTATAGGAAAAAAATGGAATGGAAATAAAGGGGTTTTGAAGTTTTTGTTGCCTGGTTCCAGTATTTTATTTTGAATTTCCTATTCAGTTAGACACAACTCTTGAGGCCATGACCTCTATGATTATAGCAGAAAAAGGCCCCCTTCATCCATGAGCCTGTGATTTCCACTTTGTTTCTATTCCTCTAGCTGGCATAACTTCTCTGGATACCACAGAGAAGGGATGTTACCTAAATGCTTGTTTTACAGGGTGCCACTTCCATGCTTCAAGTTCACTTGAGGTGAGGGCACATGGGACCAGTAGCTCACTGAGGTACTTGCTCCCACTGGCTGCCCGCCGCCAATAGTCAGCAACCCTCCCTCCTCAGCCAGCCCTTCCGTTGCCTCTGCACTTGACTTGCTCACGCTGCCTCCATCATCTGCCTTCTTCATTCATGAATTTCTCCATCCATTGCACAAGCAGTTCACCATTTCTCCTGTGTTGCAAGACCCATAGTAGGTTCTGGAAATATAAACAAGAATAACTCTAACCCCTGTTCTAATGGACTAATAATCCAGAAGAAGGCAAAGATGTCAAACCAAACCACAAGCAGCATAGTCTGTGACAGAATGACCGGAATCTGGGAGTGTAAAGAAGATAGTGCTGTTTCCCACATGAATGGGGCAGGGAGGTGGGACATGAGTATGGAGAAGCTTCGAGATGGAAGCAGTATTCTGAGTGGGGCCACAGAAAAACAGTGACCACCATGTACTCAGTAACTCTCAACCTGAATACAGAGAAAGTGTGGGCAGAGAAAGTGGGGATGGGAAGGTGAGGGTCAAAGTGTATCAGGCAACATTAGTTACAGGGAGCATGAAGGGATATCGTGGTGTGTGTGTTGTCTGTGTCTATTGACATGATTAGATGATTGTAGCTTCAGAGTGGAAGACTATACACCCAGCGTGCTAAAGGATGCAAGTGTATGTTTAAAGCCCATAATTGGAGAACAATATCATGAATACATAAAGGAGCAGCAAGGCTAGAAATGTTATTTTCAACTCAAAAAAGTAGGAGTAGAAGACAAGCAGCCAGTAAACTTAATTGTGATGTGTGAGATCCAGAACTTCCTGCCTCAATAGTCCCTCCTATGTACACGGTCAAACCTCTGCTCACCCTTCAAAGATCTCGAAGGGACCTGGGGAGTCTTCGATGAGCAAAGCAGAGCTGTCACTCTTCTCAGGATGCCTCATGCTCCTGCCCCTTCCTGTCCTGCTCTGATGTCCATGTTTCCATGTGCACTGGCCCGCCCTTTTTTAAAAGATTTTATTTATGCATACAAGAGCTGGGGTACAGGCCAGAAGTGGAGGGTGAGAAGATTCACCAGAGTCAGAGTGGGGAGCAGAACAGGCAGATTAACTGAAGCACACTGCTGAGGGGAGCAGCAGGCGAGGCAGGAGAGGTCTGCTGGGATATGTGGGCCACTTCCCTGACTGGGGATTGAACCCGTGCCGCATTGGCTGCAGATGCTTCACAGTGTGGCGCTCAACCTGTTGCGCCACCAGGGAGCTCTGGCCCGTCCTTTGTGGGATCCTGACTTCATGGGCGCCATGTCTGAATGCTTCGGAGAAGACTGGAAAGGGCCACTCTTAGGGGAGGGAGAGGTCTCCTCACACCCCAAAGTAGCTGAACTTGAGGTGACAACTCGCAGAGTCCTTCCTGAGAAACCGCTTCTACCTCTGTCCCTTCCTTTGCCCTGGTGACCAGGATCTGCTCTGGGGTCAAATGGTGGGCAGCGCTATTTCTCCCCTCTCTCTCATGTCTGCCTTGAAAAGGGCCTGTGTATTCCCCAGTTAAACACAGATCCTTCCAGTTTGCTGTTCAGAATGGCTGTAGTAAAGAAAATATATCCTGTTATAGACCCCAAAGTTCCTGGCTTCTGCTTGTTAGGAACAGGGGACACTGAGCTCACAGGTAACTGAAATCAGAAAGTACTAGAAATGGAAACACATCGAGACTTGAGTTGTAAAAGCCAGGATATAAGTCTTGAAAAAAGGAGACATAATGTGGACCTGGTGGGAATCAGTTCCAAATATGTGGATCTGAGCTCTGTGCTGGTCATCAGAAACTTCAGTGCATCTTTGGTGAGCTGTTCGAAATAAAAACTATAATTTTTAGGTGCAAATAACCACATAACGGGGAAGCAGATAGATTCTGTCTGCAAGTGAAAGACAGAAAACCAGTGCAGCAGGGCAAATGCCAAACAATAGAAAGCTGACAATGAGATTAAATGAGTAGGGCAAGATGCATGTTACTCCAATAATTATAAACACCTTAACATCTAATATTAAAATTGATGACTTTCATGTTAGGGTAATGAGAAATCAAAGAGAAAACATCACCTCAACAAGCTGGCAAAGAAATAAAAGTTTGAAAAAAAAGAATGGATAAAGACAAAACAGGAAAACACAAAGGAAGGAAATTAGTCCTGGAAATATTAGTATCAGTCTACATCAGTATCATTATTATAGTTAAATAATTAAATGAAATAATGGCCAAAGAGGGCTTATCAGGTGTGAAAATAGTACATTAAAAGGAATTACTGTAGTGTGAGGAAGCGGCTTGAAATCAGCTCAGCTAAAAAGGGAAGGAGAAAAACTGTGTTTTTTCTGTAAAACTGTAAATATTGGAGATACATGTCAAAGGAATGTGAAAAATGTACACATTATTGAATTTTTTTCTTTAAAAACAACATGTCTCTTGTAGAACCCTTGCAAAATAAATAAAAGTATTTTAGAAGAAATAATATTCCCCACCTCCCCACCGGCTCGGGCAGCTGTCTTGCTCTAAGGCTGTTGTGTCCTTGAGTGTGCAGCCTTGCCTGGTCCAGACCTGGGAGAGAGGAGTCAGAGGACGGGAGAAGGTGACTGTCCAGACGGGAGACAGGGACTGTTCCCTGCGTGGGGACAGGGACTGCGTGGGGAGTCAGGCACTGTTCAGCCCTCCCCGTTGGCTCACACTGATCCGGGATTTGTGTCCTGTTCTTCTTTCCCCCCGTGTGTTCAGCACAGATGATCAGGGTCCAGTGAGTAAAAGAGAAAAAGGAGATGCACAGACTTCATTTTTTTAAGATTTGTGTATTTATGCACACAAGAACTGGGGTACAGGCCAGAGGTAGGGTGGTGGTGGTGGTGAGAGGATTCACCAGAGACAGAGTGGGGAGCAGAACAGGTCGATCTACTGAAATACACTGCTGAGGGGAGCATCGGGTGAGACAGGAGAGGTCTGCTGCACCACGTGGGTCCCCTCCCTGGCTGGGGATCCAACTTGTGTGTAGTGGCTGTGGATGCTTCATAGTGCTTTGCCTTAACCTTTTGCACCACCAGGAAGGCCCTGATATTTTATCTGATAAATGACAATTATATTAGGTTTTTAAAATCTGAATATATGAAACATTCTGAGAAAAGAGTTTGGAAGCAGCAAAGGATAAGGAGGAGGATAAGGAAAAAGAAAAAAATCTAAAATTTCTTTGTAGGTTTTAGACTCAACTTTTAGATAACGAGGAGAAGGTAGAGGCAAGAAAGGAATTTAGAGAGGACCATTCTGTCAGGGTAAAAGGATAAGATATGAACTAGGCAAGAACTACAGAGAGGGATCTCAGCTGCAAAAGAAGAGCTGAGACCAATTCCTAGAAGGCGGAAATGATTTGTTAAGTGGTTCACTTTAGCCAGGGTGAGTGCACAGCCCTACAGGTAGCATAAAAGAAAGTTTGCTGATTTTAGTGGCTTCTTTATCTGGTTAGCCCAGAACGATCCCGGACCAAGGGGGATTTTCTGTGATGGGGTGTTCACCAAGAGCCCATCAAAGGGGCATGAGAGCAGAATGGAGGCAAGAGACTGAATCTGGCACTGTACCAGGAAGGTATCCTTGTTCTAGGGAGAAAGGGAAATTGGAATTTTTCATTTATCATTTTTTAAAATGAGGTAACATTTGTGTACAACACTGCATGAGAGTCAGAAGCGTAGGGTCACACATAATCAGTTGTACGTTACCCACCACTCCCACCGCCAAGGCAGCCCAAGTCCCCCACCATAGTCCTTTCACTCACTCCCCCACCACAACCTTTGCTCTTGCCATTCCTGCCTTTTCTGATGGCCAATTATACAGTCAGATTTCTAGGGTTTGTTATTTGTTTGGTTTTATCTGACCCTTTGTGTTGTTTCTCTGTCGTCCGCATATAAATGACACCCTCCAGTATTTGTCTTTCTCCTTCCAACTTTTTTTGCTTAGCACTCTCCCTTCCAGTTATATCTGTGTCGTCGCGGCCGACACTGCTGCTCAGCCGCAAATTGGGCTTTTCACCTTAGCGCAGGCTTGTCAGACTGAAGGGAGTTCAGCAAATATAGGGAGACAATGCCTTTTTGTAATATGTGGATTTTATGCCAGCAGTTGTCTTATAATAACAAAACAGCAGTGCTCCCTACTGAATCTCTGGGATTGAGAACAGAAAGTACAGAAGTAGGAAATGCAGTAGGTGGGAAACACGATGTAAATGTGCTTTTGGCTGTGTCTTAAAGATAATTATACTGGAGTCTGCTTCTCCCCCACCCAGGCCTGTCATCCTCAGTATTAAATTATGATGATGATGATGATTACTGATAATTACCCCTTTCATGAATTCAGCATTTTCTGCTTTCTAAAGTACTTCACATGGATCCCTTCACCGTGAGCCTCGGAGACAGGAAGGGCAGGCACCTCTGCACCCATCTTTGAGAGGAGGAGCAAGTCAGCAAAGGTTCCCTTGCCCAGGGCCATGTAGGACCTTGGGGTCTCCGGTGTCTTTCTGTCTCTAGTGCTGCTCTCTCAACTGCATACCTGGTTCATTAGAAAACTAGGTATTTTTCTGCATTCAAGGATGTAGTGTCTATACATATTCCATACTTCTAAATTGGAGTTATTATACCTTATGTGTATCGTACTATTAAGTTTAGAGTGTGTCCCTCCTCCCTTCTTCCATGTCTATCTCACACACACAGACATATACTCCATCATCCACTTAGGGATTTCAAAACATTTTCCAAACAGCAAGACATTATCTTCTTTATCAGTTATGATGCCTGGATCTTTGGGCGGGCTCGTCTCAGCTTTCTGCTCTTTCTGTATATAATGGAGCAAACCCTAGGGATAGAAATGGGCATCAGCCTTACATTTAGGAAACGATGTGGAGTGTGCATGTGAGGTCCCACCTGCCTCGTGCCTTGGCTGGCGGCTGCCGCTTCTCCATGATCTGGAGCTAATCCCGAGGATTAAGTGAGCATCTGCTCCCTGAGGCTGACAGCCGGATGGGCCCGACCCATCGAGGGGGTGGATCAGGCTCTGGAAAACCAGCCAATGTGGAGAGGGCTGGCTTCCTCGAGTGCCTTGGTGGTCTCTCTCACCCTGGCTGCTCTGTCCACGCCCTTCTGTGCCTGGCTCCATGCTGCGCAGGACGGTGGTTAAGAGCCAGGCTCAGACTGCCAGAGTTTGTACCTGCTCTGTCAGTTCTTTACGCATATGTGGCCTTGTGTAGATAGTTGTGGGCATGGGACCTCTGCTTTCTCACCCATAGCATGGAGACCGGGCGCTGATCCATTCCTCAGGGTCGCAGTGCAGAGTCAGTGAAAGTTCCGCTTGCGAGCCTTAGCTATTATGGCCGATGGTATGCTTATCATCCTGCTGTTCCTTTCTCCCTGTTTGCCCTGCTCGTCATTTCTGCTCAGGTGCTTCGGCCCAGTCCTCCAGATACGGGTGATTCTCCTCCGCACACATGGCCTGAACAATTCTTTTTGGCTCCCACCTTAGTAGGGTCATGCATTTGTGTTTTTCTGTTTCATGAATCTCAGTCTCTGAACTCTGGCAATGGTCTGTTTCAGATCTTAATTTTCTACACACACACACACACACACACACACACGCGCGCGCACGCACGCATGCACGCACGCACGCACACACGCACGAGGGAAGAGAGGAGGAAGGACAGAGGGAGAAATGAATGCAAACTTTGTTTGCATCATCTCCGATACTAGTTTCCTCTGCTTCGGCCAAGCGGTCTCCAGGAGCTGACCCTGACCACAGGCTCAGCGGCACGCCCTCAGAGGCGCTGTCAACGGTCTGGTGTTTGCAGGGAGAAGACCCAAACCTTGCCACATCGCCACAGCAGTGACGGTAAAGCCGAGATGCCCCTGAGTCCTTTGGAGACCGAGGGACCCCATGTCCTCTCAGACAGAGCCCGGGAGGCCTGTGTGCTGAACACGCTTCTGAAGTGGGGCCTCTGTTTCCCCCTTCTGTTTCCCCCTTCTTGGGGAGATGGGAGCCAGCAGACAGCACTTTTAGAAAGTTTGGATTTGTCAAAAGTGGTGAGTGTCTGGAGCTGTGAGGAGCTGAGGAGCAGTCCGTCTGGATGAGGATATTAGGAAGCGCACTGCCCCGGCCCTCAGGCTGACCCTGCGTGGAGGCTCCAGATCTGCCTGGATGACCTTGGGCAAGCATCTCACCTCCATGGCCTCAGTCTGTCATCTGCTAAAAGTAAGAGCTGGGGGTACGCTCCAGCTTTGACAGGGGATGACTTGTCACACTCCTGCAGCCATCACCGCTCCTGTGCCAGAGACAGCGACTGGTATTTAGGTAATGGCGGTGAGTCATGTGGAAGTGATGACAAAGGACGCTTGTTCTGATTTATTTGTGCAGTGCCCGCACACTGGAATCCTGAGAGCTGAGCGATTCTCTAAGACTGTTTCTGAGCTAAATTTTCCAATAACTGAGCTGACCTGACTTTCAAAAGCCCAACAGAACTTTGTTCCCCAAATAAACAAAACAAACATTTTCATGGAGCTTTTCATTACATTTAGTGCTTTGTTCTCATTTTGTTCTCTCCTCAAAAAAGGGAGAGCGAATTGCACTTCTCTGGACTAGTCACCATCCTGAACACTTCCATGGGAGGTTCGAACCCCACTCCCCCCCAACACTCTGAGACTTTGCTTACTTCCTCAGTGTAAATAGCATCACTGCAGGGAGCTTAGGGGGACATAGCTTTCCTGCATGAAGCCCAGAGGTGCAGAGACAGGGAGTCCCTCAGTCAAAGAGCTGGCCTGCGACAGTGCTAGGAGAGAACCAGCTGTTTATCTTGAGAGCCACACATGGTCTTGGAGGACTCCAGATGCCAACCTGCCTCGTTCTAAATACTTGTTTTCCTTTTCAGAGGTATGTAAGCCATCCAATTCAAGTTTCAAGGTTGGCTCCTCATAGAGTTGATTGATACAGTGCCTGATGAAGACTACTCTGTTGTAGGACCCCCTGTATATCATATTTTAACATTCTTCAATCTAAGATATTTTGGTGAGGGCTAATAATTTAAAACACAATCATCTGCTGCAGCCATCCAAGCTCCAGCTCCTGCTTGGGTAACTGGGGCTACCTGGTCAGAATCACATGTAAATAGTTGATCTTTTCTCTCTCTCTCTATTTCTCCTTTCCTTCTCTTCCTTCCTACCTCTTTGCTTAGCCTTCCTCCTCCTCCTCCTCTGGCTCTTTCTGGTTGAAGAGACTACTAGCATGAGGTTTACCCAGTGTGAACTCGGCTGCGATGCTGCTCTTTGTCCGTGCTCTGCAGCCCAGCCCAGGGCCTACGCACTTCCTCATCGCCCTTTGATGGCGGTCCGAGTGCGCCATTCCAGATGGCTGGTGGAAACCTGCTCACCACCATGGAGTCGAACAACCAGGCTTCCATCCAGCGTGTGACAGGAGCTGAATCCCATGATCGTAAAGGCTGGTGCTTTAGAAAACAAAATTCACAACTTTATAGCTCTCATAGGCTTTCTTCAATGATTCATAAGTTGGGCAGCTTCTCATCTGGATTCCACAAAGGGTTACACAAAATGCAGGGCATATGTAGACAGAAAGAGGGTAGGACATGGTTCTTAGTAAAAGAAAAGATTATTTCAGGTAAAACCATCTTCCCTCAGGGGACTGCAGGGGGCCGTCTCGTGAAGATTAGCTCACTGGTGCTGATTAAGAAATTAGAGATTGATTGGTTTAAGATTACACTTTTGGGAAAGGTTGAAACTTCAGTGAGATTGGACATGGAGTTCGGGTGGGGCCTGGCATGGACTCCATTTTGGGCCTGCTCTTCCTATTTTTCAACTATGCCTTCCTTAGAAAGGATGCGTTTGCTTTGTACCTTGTATTACTTTTTGTCCAACTCAAGTGAAAAGGAAACATACATCAGAATATGTGATTACAGACTGTGGAGGCTTTATAATGTATCAATTTAGCTAGGTTGAATTTCATTTCTTTCATGTTTCTGCTTGGGGAGGGCTGCAAATGACATTCACACAGGAGATTCATGCACATTGTCACTTTCTGTGGCCCACCTTGTTGTGGTGGGACAATAGCCAGCCTTCGGCTGCCCCTCTCTCCTCAGAATCCTGGGCTAGTGCGCATGCTTGTCTCTGAGACAGGGTCCTGACCTCTCAAAGGTTAGGGGCAGTAACTTAGTTAAGTTTCAGTTCATCCAGCTCACACTAGTGCAATACAGTTTCTTTTTCTTTTTTTAATTTATTTATTTATGCACACAAGAACTGGGGCACAGGTCAGAGGCGCAGGGATGAGAAGAGTCACCAGACACAGAGGGGGAACAGCCAGAAGGTCTACTGAAACACACGGCTGAAGGGAGCAGCGGGCCAGAGAGGAGAGGTCTGCCACGCCATGTGGGTCCCCTCCCTGGCTGGGGATTGTACTCGTGCTGCAGTGGCTGCGGATGTTTCATAGTCTGGTGCTTACCCCCTCATGCCACCAGGGAGGCCCCAATTCAGCTTATTCTTGCTCTCACTTTCTGTCACCATCTATCCCCTGGAGATCACAGGACAGCACTGTGGTCATGGCATGGGCAGTATCAGGATTGGCTCTAGAGGTCAGGAAGCAGCTCGCAACAATGCTACACCCTTGGTGGGACAGATGGCTAGTGGTCCCGGGCAGGCTGAGGTATCTCCTCCACAGTAAAGGCAAAGTCACTGTATCTGATCCCTTCTACCAGTGAGCGTAAGAGGTATTCCCCTAGGGGAACTTTCTGGATTTTGGAAGCAACATTTACCTCATTTGAGTGTGCTTCTCTGACCCATTTAACAAATGCATAAAAATCTGCTAATACAGGGTTGTGCTTAGGACAAAAGATGGCTCTGCAAAGGCCCAGGCTGCCACACAAGCTGCTCTGACACTTGGACCATGTGACTCGCAAATCTAATGGTGCTGGAAGTAGCAGTGGCCAATAGAGAAACTGTCCGCAGACGTTGGCAAGGCACTGTAGGTGGATCACAGAACAAGCCCTTAGGATTTTGGAGTCACTCCATATTATCTCTTCATATAATTACTCTCCTGTTGAGAAACAGTTTTGGTTTGATACTGGACCTTAGTAGAGGCCCAGTAAATGCATGACCTTGGGCCACCAAGTTACCATGTGACCCAAGCTGCCCATTATGAATTGGTGGTGTCTGATTCACCAAGTTATGGAGTTGAGCTTGGATAGGAATCCTCATTGTCAAGTGGAAACAGTAAATGTAAGATGAGATTTAAGCAGGTTTTGAAAGCCCAAGTATGTTGCATGAGGAAGTGGCTCAGATGTCCACTTCCTCCACTCCTGTTACAGTGTCTTCCCTCTCAACCTGTGGTTTCAGAAGAATCAGTTAACTGGAGAAGAAAATAGTGGGCTTCTCTTTTTCAGATGGTTCTGCATGATCTGTACTCACCTTTAAGACGTGTATACTGCTGCGGTGACGCCCATTCTGTAGTCTGAGAGGAAGTAGTACAGGAAATTCTCTCGGGAGACAGGAGAAGTGGCAGTTTCCAGGCGATGTGGCAAGAGTTGAAGAGCAACAGCAGCTCACAGATGATGAAATATTTGAATGGATAGTCATGAACTTGGAAAAAACACGAGTGGAAACACAGTGACAAAGGGGTCTGGGGAAGAGGCAAAGTGGAGGGACGTATCATAATGGACACCCAGTGTGAAGAGATTTGTGTCCCATGCGAACTCCCAGGGGAGGGTGAACAGGATTAACAGGACAGGAACGGTCACCAGTAGAACAGGATTTTAATGCTGACGTGGTAGATTTTAATGCTGATGCGCTAGATACCAGTCAACCTTTGTTCCTGTCATTCCCTTGATATACTCATCAGCAAGGTGGCCATGGTGCTGGGGATGAAGTATATGTAGGTTCAGCAGTATGGACTGCCACTCACTGAGGATGAACTGGCTACAGCCACTGCTGAGTGCCCAATCTGCCAGCCTCGGAAACCAACACTGACATGGCACCATTCCCCAGGGTCACCAGCCAGCTACCTGATGGCAGGCTGATTACATTGGCCCGCTTCCACTGTGGAAGAGTAGCACATTGTTCTTAGTCAAAAATACACTTGCTCTCTATATGGTTTTGCCCTACTACATAGGTTAAAAGAAAACACCTATCAACAATTTAAATTGGATGTATTTTGATAAGTTTATGTATAGATGAGAACCCACTGAAAGGTTACTTATAGCAATGTTTTTAGGTACGATTTTTTTAAATGGCTGGTTATCTCACACTCAGGTTCATGCCATGTTAGAATATTCAAATTATTAGAAAGTGAGGAAGTAAATCTCCCCGAGCAGACCAGGGTGTGTTGCACAAGAGGCAGCCTCAAGCTCCTGAAGGCTTAAATCAGCACTTCTTTCTTTCTCTTATCCTCATAGATTGATTGGGGCCTCTACTTTAGGATCCAGATTGACAAAGCGTGCCCCTTCTGGAGTCCATCAGGCAGGGTGGCAGAGAGAAATCACATGGGGTCTCAAAGTGTATGAGGCCGACAGGTCCAGGGCACACGAGCGCCCCAAAGGAGCCAGGTCCAGTGCACTAGAGCGGGGACTCTTGGTGATCAGCACTCCAGAGAGCTCTGGAAGGAAGGGAAGGTATAACTGCTGAGCCTCTCACAGCACTGAAGAAAGGCAGCTGTTTGTGAAGGGACAGACAAAGGAAAGATGAGAAGTCAAGGTGCAAGACTGAGACATCTAGTTGCGAGGCAGATGGCCAGCTACACAGGCCTGAGCTACCGCTGCTCCCAGTACAGCTGCTGCTCAGATCAGCTCCCAGTCACAGGCACAGACTAGGAACGGTTTGGCTGGAGGGGCCAGCGGCTTGGAGATATGTTCCCTGTATTCTGTTTAAGACGGCTTGACCATTTACATTACATCTTACAGTTATTTTTATGCAAAGCCCTTAAAATACGGATGTTCCGTATATAAGGGGGTACTGTGTTTAGCTCCTTATTCTGAAAAGACAACTGATAGTGGCAACACAGTGGAGCTTGTCCCTGGTTTGCTTCAATTAACTAGCGAAGGGGCTGAAAACTGTCCCTGGGTCAGATTCTGTCTCCCCAGTTCTCCTTCTGCTCATTCGCTGTCACAAATACAAGCAAGGGATTTTGATGCTTCAAAAAACTTTATAAAGGGGCAATTCTAGTCAACAAGGGAGAGAGAAAGGGAGAGGCAGATGGTCCAGTTACCTGTAGATGGTGTGGGGTGGAGTTGCAGCCACAGGAGTGGGTGGGAGGTGGTAGAAGCTGTGGTCAGGAGACATGGGGCATCCAGATGCCACCGCATGGTGCTGCACCTGCCTTCCACAGCAGCCATGATGGGTAAGAGAACGATCCTTTGTTCTTTACTTCCTTCTAAAGGCCCCCCAAGAATGGCTGCTCAGCTCCACCTCTTTTCAGGATGTCAGGGAAGAGTTCAGAACGAGGTACTATCCAGGCATCATGTCAACCAGCTTGGCCAGCTCTAGGCTTCAGAGGCTTGGCCCCTCCTCTGTCTCAGGCTGCTCCAGCTTCATTGTCATAGTCACCGTATCCACATGGCACCTATTTCTGAGCTACAAGAAGCAGAGGAGAAAGTCACAACCTTGTTGGAGAACATCCGCTCATTTAAGGCTGTCAGTTGGCTGTTTGCAGCAGCATCAGTTGAAAACGTGTTGAGATGACATGCAGCCCTGGATAAGATTGTTTTGAACAATATGAGAAATCAGTGGCATTCAGGCCAAATTAAATCTAATCTACTCTACAAATTGCCAAACTATCAGTCCTATTAAATCTGTTTATTAAAAGGCAGGAGAGTCTGCCTGGGTCGCAAGCTGTGGCTGGGATAATAAGACAAAGATGAAGCCCACTAATGTAGATAAATCATGTTTGATTTCCAGGCCAGAGGTAGCCAATGGGAGGGCTTTCACCTCCCCTCCCCTGTCATCCAAAGTGTCTGCGAGCCAGTTGAATGTCCCCAGAGTCAGGCCATACTGATTGATTTCCATGGCACCGGGAGGCCCATGTCATTGCCCCCAATCTGGGGTCATTAATAAAACCAACTCTATTTCTCTCTAGTTATCCATTCTACAAATTACAGTTTAAGCAGGTCTTTATGATTTAGAGGTGAGTGGGATAAGGAGGCTAGAGTGGCAGATAATGGCAGTAGTATGGCAGGGATAGGAGATTGGGATTGTTACACTCGTAAACTCTAACGTGTAGATAGGACAGGTAATAGTAGACTTTTCCCAAAAATGGTTTATAAAACTTTGTAAGATTTGGGTTGGATATTACATCCTAAGAGTACACATGAAATAAAGGGGAAAGGGCCATGCTAATTAAGGCCTTTTTTGGTTGTTGAGGAAATATTGGTTTATTAACTTGTATGTGATTCAGAGACAAAGGATCATGCCTCTTCAGATGTGTGTTACCACAACACAGCCACCACCAAGGCCTTGTTCTTTCTGGAAGATTAGTCTGTGTATGGTGCTCATCTGCTTGGAATGCCTGAGGGTCTCCAGTTACTAAGTTCTACTCATCCTAGGAGGTTTAGCTGAAATCCCCTGTCAGCTTAAGAAATCCTCTTTTAATATCCCATCCTTAGCTTTCCTACTCTGGAACTCCGTTCTCAGTGAATATTATTAGCACTTGACTTGCAATTATTATATCCTTCACCACACTGTACTTTGATGAATCTTTTTATGAAATATTTCCCTGGAACTTCAAAATAAATATTTGGAGCGATCCAGTAAGTTCTCCAGGTTCTCACAATTAGTGACTTGTGCTGGCTCCTGTGCTCACCCTCCATGTTTGATCCTAGGGATCATCTGTTCTTGAAGGGGATGAAAGTTCATTAAGGATGTGCGTCGGGTTAGGAACAGACCAGGGAATATAATGTAAATTGCGTTCTTCTTTCTGAGACTGAAAAAAGCAAGACTCTTCACTAAGTGCCTTGCAAAGGCCATTTAGACAGTGCAGATCCAGTCTGGCTGAGGGTTCGCTTGTGCAGAAGAGTCTTCCCCTTCACTGAAATTTCCCCTACAAGCACCTTCCACCGAGTGCCTTCTACTTTGTTGCAGTCTTCAGCTTACGTTGCCTTTGTAATGGCTATTTTCCTTAAATTCAGAGAGGGAGTGTGAATTAGAACAGAGAGCAGTCATTGAGGCTACGGCCTCACACCCTAGATCTTAATTCCAGGGAAGAAACTTGTGGGTTTGGGGCACATCATTTAGTGCACTCCAGTGTGAGGGTTAGGAAACCTCCGGAGGAAAGTTGAGGTGGGAGAAGGGAGGGATGAAAATCGCTCAGAGTAATCCAAAGGCTTTATTAGTCTGTAATTAGGAGTGATGGGAGGAAGCCAAGTGAGGGAAAATTTAAGCTGAATTGCAAGAAAAAACGAGTCCCTAACAATGGAGAGTATTCAGCTGTGGAGAGGGATGACAGACACAGAGCAGCGGCAGTCACTCATAATTTCTTTATTGGTAATTTGGTCTCTATATTTTGGATGAAATACATATCTGGGAACCATGCCAAGTCATGCAAGGGATGCCCTTTAACCGGCATTCAGGGTGATAGCATTAATGGCTATGGGAGAGGAAAATGAGATAATGTTAAGAACCAGCTGAGAGCCAGAAGTCCAGAGAATGAGGTACGCTCCTAGGTTTGGGTCCCGGTGCGGCTTGTCATTTGAGCCGCTCCTACTTGGGGCCTGCGTCACCACAGAAGAAGCAAGCCAGTGAGCTCTTGTCTTGCTTCCAGTCTCCCTAGAGGCAGTCTCTTACTGCTTCCAACCTTAGAGAAATCTGAATTCTCAGAATATCAGCACTCTAGGACATGAGAATGAAAGTGGGATTCTGGTCCCCATAAAATGTGTACTTCAGAAGTATAAATAGAGGGAGTATGAGATTTTTAAAATGAATTAAAACATACATAAATGGCTTTGCGCTAGTTACCATTCTGATAAGTCTTCCTTCGGAGACAAACGTTTTGTTGCTTTCTAGCTACCAGACTCGAGGTGGTTGAAACGGCAACTCCTTCCCTCCATCTCTCATCCACGATGGTTTCTCTGTGTTGCTATTTTCGTGTCACCTCTCTGCACACGATCTTTCCAAGGACTTCTGTAATCTGTTCTTAACTTACATCCATAGTCATAGTTATTCAAACCCTCTATGTTTTAATGTTCCAGTGTGCTGTATGCTAACCTAACATGCACAGGTACACGTTGTGTGCACAAATGCTCTGAACATGTGCTAACAGCTGTATGCATACATACACATACAAACAATTAAAAGACCCCTTTCCTCACTAAATGTGCTGGGACTCTAGGGTTTCTGGTACTAGTATGTGAACAAAGGGCTCTTTTATTTTCAGACCCAACCAATTCATTCAAACCTATCCCCCACCTCTGCTAAAATGACACATGCAAATTTAGTCTTCACTCTTCTTCTGCCTGAGCTCTTCACTGAGCTCATTGATTACGAAGCCTAGTGGCCCTTTCAGGGCAAGACTGAATCCTGGATGACTATTACAAAATACCTCGTTCAAACTGGAGGACAGGGTCCCCGCCGTGCCTGCAATTCTGAAGCCTTTTAACTCGGTATTCAGAAAGTGCTCTTTTTAGAAAATGAATAAATTAATAATCTGAAGATACATTTTTCACGATATCACTTCTCCACTTAGAACATTGTGCTTGATCTTTCCTCCAAGTTCTCATTAGGCCCTGAGAGATTTCACTAAGAGCGTGTGCAGGTGAGTCCACCAGGTCATCACTGGTCATCGACGCTCTTTCCAGCTCGCCCTGAGCACCTTCCTTCCATTGTGCTCAAGCCCTGTGTATCCTCTATCTAGAGCATCTGCCTCCCTGCACTGGCACTTCAGGGCCGGTCAAGACTGCCCTTCTCCTGGAGGCCTTTTCTGACCATTCCAGGTTTGATGACTACTCATGTTTTCTGAATTTCTGTTGAATTATAACCAATCTGCATAGGACAGTATTAACTGTTTTCTATTTTGAGACTGTTTTGATTCCTCTAACTAGATCATGAATAAGTTGAAAGGCATACAGAATAGTGAGAGAAGGTTGAACTTGGGAGTCAGCTACGTGGTTGGAATCTGTCTCTGAATTTTACTAGCTGGGGGATCTTCAATAATGACTTAACCTCTCCATGCTTCAGTTTCTTTTGCTGTGCAATGGGGATAATGTGAGTGTAAAACTTTATAGTATTAAGTAGATATTTAATGAGTTAATGCATGTAACACACAGAGATCTGTGTCAGTTGCATAGGAGCATTGTAAATGTATATAGTGTTGTCATTATTAGAGCATAGGTTGAATTTTTTGTCTTATTCTTGATTTTATTTTTCACATGCAAAATATAGCATCAGGCACATGATATGTAATTAACATATTCCATGGAAATCATTCATCCAGCAATTTTTTATTGGGTACCTTCTGGTGCCAGATTAGTTTTAAGGGACAGAGATAAAGAACAAAAGAGCAATGCCCTGCTGTCAAAGAACTTATATTTTATTGGTATCAGATAAATAAGCAAATGAATATAATGATATACTGAATTGTATCATATGCAATTCTAATAGTAACTGTAATGTTATCTATTACATGTAGTCACACTGCATATTGAAATAATATGCATATATATTATGATACAAAGGATAGGTTATGAAGGAAAATACGGAAATGTTAAGGAGAGTGAATGAAGGGGCTGCTTTATAAAGGATAGTCAGGGAAGATCTCTCAGATAGGTGACATTTGATAAGAACCTAAAAGAGGGAGCCATGTGGACATATTTGCTTAGAAAAGTGCTTCAGGCAGAGAGAACTGCAATACAAAAGCTCTGAAGCTGGAAAATGTTTGTCTTACTTGAGTCAGGGCAAAGAAGTCTTGAACAGGCTAAGCAGAAGTAAAGAGCAGCAAGAAGTGACATTGTGAGTTCAGATCGTGGAGGATTTGCAGGTCATGGTAAAAATTATAGGTTTACTGAGAAGAATGAGCAACAACCTATTGTTTCTATTATTTTTGCTGAATAACAAACCAACCCAAATTTAGGTCAAGTTTAAAACTATTTCCTCTCAGCACATCAGTCTGCAGATAAGTCACATGTCAGATCAGCTGCACGTGGTACTCCGGATGGCCTCACCCACACGTCTTCTCGTTGGTAGACTGGTTGGTCTAAAGGAGCCTCCTCTGGGATCATTCATCTCAATTCCAGGTGACCTCTCATCCTCCAAAAAAACAAAACTGTGATGTTTCATATGACAATCATGGTGTGACTAGAAAAGTGAAATTTCTGATTTGTAGATTGTTGATTTTTATAGGGGAAATATTCCCACATAGGTAATTGTATATTACCAGTGGGTAAATAACTACTGTGCATAATTCCTGAATATTTAACTGGCCTACGGTAATTCTGAAATGAAGCCAGGCACATGCTGTTCGCTTCCACTTATCTGGGGCTAGTACTGTTCTCTAACTAGGGAATAAGTCTGTTTTCAGTGATGGTTTTCTCATCTGTTTTCTCCTGCAGTTTTAGCTCTTGCCTATGGGCACTTGGCTTCACCTGTTGATTTTGCTTTTACATAACAAATGATCTATTTTGAGTAGCTCTCAAAAATTGCTTCCTGTATGTACACAATGAGCAATCAGGCCTTGCTTAATAGTTTGAGCTTTCTCTGTTGCACTGAATGCATTCTCATAACATTCCTTCAAAAACTGTGTGGGCTTCCAAAGTATAAGCTCACTACCATGCCACAGACACAAAAGAGCCACACCCACATTTCTTTTCAAGTCAATCTGTCTCCTTTTGAGGCATGCAGATTGTTGAGGGACTACCTTTAGATTGTTAGACACATTTGCTCTCAGAAGGGACTTTGTTCAAATACCATCTCTTTTTATAGTTTTAACAAATGATGTTATAAACACATCTTGATTTTATATTTCCACCAAAGACTAATTCCTTTTGGGTGTAGATTTGGCTGGTTGGAGAGATTAAGGATGATGTAATTTTACAGTTCAATCTGACAAATCCTGGGACCTCTCTATTGTTTTCATTATCAAAGAAACAGTCTCTCTTACCTAATTTATATTTTACAATACATTATAACACATACTAGAAACATCTAGCTGATATTTTTAACATTCTGTCAAGAAATTGCTGCAGTAAGAGTCAAACATTTATCAAGTGCATTTTTTAGGCTTAAGTATCTGCCAGCAATAATTTTGTCCATTGTTCTGCCATTAACTACATAACACAGGTACTTAGACCTCTCTCCCTCTCTTCTCTCTCTCTCATCTGTTGTCCAGTTTCAAAGCCAATGCCACATGTTTTAGTAGTTATGATGATGCCTCATTCCTCGTACCAACTTTCCTTTGGGTAACTATTACTGTGTAATAAACCTCCAAAGGACATACTAGCATAAATTAACATTACTTTTACTTACTTTTGATTCGGTGTTCAGGATTTTGAACTAGATCCAGGTGAACATTTTGTTCATTTCGTTTGAGGTCACCAATGACTGAAGTGATCTGACAACTAATTGGTCTCAAGCTGAAGGGTCTGAGATGGCTTCATGTGTCTAGGAGTTGGCTAAAGATGCCAGCTCGATCACGTGTCTCCCGTGGAAGAATCAGATGCTTTTCATGGTGAAGGAGTGGCTAGAGGGATATCTTTCCATCCACCTCTGGGTTATTTTAGCTGGCAAATAATTGAATAAACACCAGGTCTATTGATTAGTAAAAAACCAAAAAACAACATAAGGGATTTTAATCATCATCATCATCATCATCATCATCATAATAATATACACTCCCTATATATATTGGGGAAACCTGTGAGATTGAGTAATTCAATCACATGGCCTTAGTCACCATCTTAAAGTAATTTCCTCTAAGACAAAGGACATGTGGGTCAGGGTAGGGATTGGGGACATGCTAGCCGTGGGAGGTCACCAGGAGTGGTATAGTACACAAGTGGTTGTTATGCCTGTTTGGTTCTGCTTCCTCCAGGGTAAGAGTCAAAGACATTATGTCTTCTTGTTATGGTGAGGGAGAAGCTCCTCTGCAGATTTTCCCTTATACATGTAGATGCCCCTGATAAAAGAGCAGCTTCCCCACTCTTTAGAGCTCCTCCTGTGAGATAACACTTACACCAAGAAGATATTTTGAGGGTGGCAGATTTTTGCGCTCCTCTGGTGACAACCTTTCAAGAGTGTAATCTCTAATCTCCAGTACTTAAGCACGTTCAAGTTCTATGTCATGTTTGTTGACAGCATGTGTAGCCAAACTTGGTCCATGTGTGAGGAGGCTACACAGAAGTAGATATGGAGTTGTGCTTTACTGGGTGTCACTACTAGTTTACTAAAGTCGCTAGAAGCAGGATGTTCTTGTAACCAAAAGATCTTAAGTTTGTGGTATAGACTTTGGGATTGGACAGAGGAGGGAAAGGTTTGAGAAAGTAGGAAGGAATCTGTCAGTGAAGTTTAAAAAGAAAAAATATATATATATTTTTGTGTGTGTTACAAATGGTTCTTTTTTTTAATTAATATAAAATATTTTTAAAAAATTTATATATACTTGCCATCAGTTCTAATCCCCATGTATTCCCCATCACCATCTCACCAGTGCACCATCACCTCAGTCCCTCGTGCTCCCATCTTCCCTCAACTCTCCCCCCCCCTCCCCACCAGGTGTCCCCAGTCTGTCCTTGTCTCCTCATTTTTGGTTTTTGTGTCTTTATTGCTGTTATTGTTATTATTATTGTTCTTATTCCTTAGAAAAATATTTTTAAAAAATCATGAAGGTTAGAAAAATGGTGATAAATGTATTTGTTTGAGTCTTGACAACCGTGGCCTGTGAAGGTATGGGGATATTGGTTAAATCATCACTTGCAGAGAAGTTGGAAGATAGAAATTGTGCCTAAAGATCTTTCAAATTTGGCTAAGGATAACAACAATAAGAATTTAATAGTGCCAACTTTCTTCTTTTAATTGTGTATGAAAAAATATGAGAAGCAAGAGGGTGTTTACAGTAAGGACTATTTAGTTCCAAGTAAAATTTTGATGAAGTGTTGAGGAGCTAGGACCTACTGTGTTGGAACATAAAACTCTTTCACATCTCCAGTCTCACTAGCTGACAAAAGATTTTCAAAGTAAGAAATAACCTCAGTGCAGTTCAAAGAAAGGCTTGTAAAAACTCCTAGACCTCAAAAAGATTTAAGGCTGTGCTTACTCGAACTTCAGAGTTAAACAAAGTGTATTTTGATATCTTGATGGTGAGGTTTCACAGCAACCCGACACATCCAAATTATTGAGATGCTAGTTTTGAAGAGTTCTGATGTGGTTTTTGGGAGCATGGAGTGAATGCCAATAAGATTTATAGGAAATCCACAAAATTTTAAAGAGGATTGTATTTGTAAAATTAGGGAAAGCACTGTTATTTGGGATTGGAAGTCCCTGTGATAATTCAATTGACAAAAGAACCCTAGGTCTGAAATTTCAAAGATCAGGAAGCAAGCTGAGAAAAGCAATCACAGAAAACACTCACTATTTCCTTCTTCTAAAAGATTTTATTTATTTTTGCATGGAAGAAATGGGGTATAGGCCAGAAGTGTAGAGAGTGAAAGGATTTACCAGAGACAGAGTGGGGAGCAGAACAGGCAGATTGAAAAATTGCTGAGGGGAGCAGTGGGAGAGACAGGAGAGGTCTGCTGCGCCATGTGGGTTAGTTCCCTGGCCAGGGATTGAACTCAGGCTGCCACAGAGGACCGTTGCAGTGGTAGAGCTGAGACTTAACCCGCAAGCCATCAGGAGACCCAATACATGTTATTTTCATAGAAAAGAAAGGGTTTCTTTGGAGAAAGATACCACCTAGAGTTGTGGAGAAAAATGACAGAGCAACAACAACTGGCAGCAGAGCTGGGTACCAGTTTCCATTCATGAAGAAGTAGTTGTGCCCAGATGGAGGTCACAATTTTCTCAGTCCCTTTTAGGCTAAGATTGCCTCTTAACATGATATGGCAATCTTTATTTGAATTTAAATTTATTTAAATATATTTGACATCAATTGTAGTCGCCAGGGAATTCCCATCACCATTTCACCCATGCCCCGACCATAACCTCAGTCCCTTGTGTTCATGTCAATCTTTAAGTGCTGTGGTTGCCTCTGTACTTCCTTCCTGCTTGTACCCATGTGTTTTTCCATAACATATTCTCCATATAATAGCCAGACAGACTCTTATGTTGTATCATTTTACTTTTCTGCTTAAAATATATATTAGTTATTGCTGAGAAACAAAACATTCCCAACTTTCATGACTTAAAACGGCAACTATTTTATTTGTGGGTCTCTTGACTGTAGTCATCTGATAAATACTTGGGAATGAATGGTCTTAAATGGCCTCTCAAATTTTGTGGTGGTCTTGCTCTCCACTGACTCCTGTAGCTTCGTTAAGTGATCCTAGACTTTAAAAGTCCCAGTGGTAGCAGTGCAAAAGTGAATACTGTTTTCAAGTTTTTTAAGCCTGTGTTTGTTTCGTAGTTATTGATACCCCACTGACCGAAGAAAATCACAGGTCAAAGCCAAGAATGTATGTACAAGAACACCATAACAGAACATGGATGCATGATTCGTCACAGTCTACCCTCCAACTCAGTAAGTCATAGCTCACCTACGTGAAAAATAGTCACTCCACTGAAGACCACAAAAATTTCATTTTATTATAGACTCTGGTTGAAAATCCATTACACTGTGATTTGCATTATGAACAGATATCTATGAGTCCTTAGAGCATCATCTCAGGAGTATCCTTGAATCAGAGAACTGTGTGCATTTTAAAAAATTTAAAAATTTCATATACTTTCAGACTGATGCAATAAAGGAGGCAGAAATACACATCAAAAATAATAAATTGTACACATTGTTCAGGAGTGAAGGTGAGTGGACCAGACAGGAAGGACTCAAGGAAAATAGCAAAGCGACAGACCAGTGTGTCTTAGATTATTATCTAAGAGGTTTTGAGTTGATTCCTGAAGACTTTAATAAAATGATTTTATATTAATTAAAGAAATATCTAGCAGGGTGGCATCATGTGGAGTTATTTTGAATCTATGCATGATATGGAGACAGGTCTAAGAAGCAGAGGGACCTGTTCCGATTGGGGATAAGTAGGTTTAATTACAGTTTTGTGTTAGTGGTAAGATGGAATTTATTTCAGTGATCATTGCCCATATTTTTCTGGCTCATATTCTTTGTACCTGTTTATGGCAACATAGGGTTTAAAACATAGAGACTATCTTGGAGAACATAAGATATGATTGCCTTGCCCACAGTCTTGCTGGGGAAAGACAAAAATTGGCTAGACCCTTTGAAACTGAGGAGAGAGTTGGGATGAGTCATATGTGTGCAAACAATATGGTTTAACCACAGGGTAGGAAACGAGACCTCTGCAGATGCTGTTAGCCTTGAGAGAAGGCTACATTTCTTCAGGAGATATAAAAGGTGCCAGAGAACCATTAGGAATGAAGAACATTGCATATGCATTGGAGTGGTCCATTAATTTCATTCCTTCCAATTCCGTGATGTTAAATAGCAATTAGAACATCATGCATTTATTTTCTGCCCCACCCTTTGGGCCCCTTGAAATCACTCCATATTTTAGTCTTAATGGGACATGATAATAGAGCCAAGAATTGCAAACCCAACAGATTGGGGAACTTTGCGAGAAAGTCGCATGAAGGGCACATTTTTACTGCAGTAACTGACAATTATCTTCAAAGAGATTTCAAATACTGCCTCATAAATGTAACATCACAATCACATCCTTATTGTTTAATAGAGAGATATGAAAATTCAGTTGACAGAGCTGTCATTTCTAGGAAGGTATTTTCATCTGACGTAGGCACCAAAGACACAAGTAGGAGAAAGGCCCATGTGAACACTCTGGACGCCGAGTGGGATCTGGACCCAGTGAACCTCTCACCTGTCCTGCACATGCCTGAATCTTATCAGAGCTATTGCTCCATCTCCCAGGAACCTCATTCCCTGTGTTACCTCTGTAAGTCCCCTCATTCCTCAAAGACCGAATTAATTTGCCCTCTCCCAAGAAAGTATCCCTTGCTTCTCCAGGCCATTTCTCATTTCTTCTTTTCCTAATCACTATGGCATTTAGAGCTCATAAGTTTGAATTATAGACCATTCTATTGATATTACTAAAACTATTTTAACAGAACATGGGCTAAGTACTATTGCTTCAAGTACACAAAACTCATACCCCAAGTAGGAGTACATAAAGAAGAGTCTGGAAGTAGACATTTCTGACACTGTACTGGGGCTTCAGGGATGATATTTTGGAGGGTTCCCTTCAATGACATTTCTGTCTCAGGTATAACTCACATCTGTACATTGATTTGTATGTGTGCCTATGAGCATTTGTTTGATTTAACCGCTCATTTACTATTGGGAAGCACTTGGGATTAAATTTAATTCTAAAACATAAATTGAATGCATAGCAAGGGTAAGATATTGTGATAGGTTTGGTTGGAAGGAAAAAGTAGTCAGGGAATGGAGAAATAAATTTTAAAAAATATATCAGAAATCTCATTTGAGATTCTTACTTATCTTCATATACGTCTTGTGAATTCTTGATATATATGCTTCTGTCCTTTAGTGCTCATAGGGGCTGTGAGTATGGAGGCCTGTTTCTAATGTGGGTAATAGTGCAGAGTGACTGTGGTTTCTGGGCCAGGTCACACATGCCTTTGTTCTGGGATGTTACTGTTAACCTAAATAAAGAGGTAAACTGAGGCAAACATGAATCACCAGCAATTGATTTTATTTAGGAGTGGCAGTTTGGGAACTATATGCTGTAGCAAGCAACAGGCACGTTCTCTGAGAGTTTGGAGTGAGTTGTGTTTATGGATGAGGGGTGCAAAGGGGGATATCCAGCCAGAGTCTAGACAGTAATTTTATTGGTTTGAGGATGAGGAGACATTCTTAGGAATGTGCATTGGTCAGGAGATGAGTTTCCATTTTTTCAGTCAAGCGTTTATAGAAATCAGTTGCAATTCTTAAGTTATGTTCTTCTGAGGATGCAAGTGTGAGATTGTCCATTTTCTATCCTCTGTTTCCATTTTGTTTGAAATCCTTTCACCTAACACACCCAAAGTGGCTACACAACAGTTGTTTCCAGAGTAATGCCCATAATCAGAGAATGAATCGGGTGAGCCACTGAGACCTGGGTAGAGAATATCAGCGTTTGTACTAAAAGGAATTAAATTGCTAACATTTAATGTTTAATTTGGCAGAGATCCTCTCTCAGTCCCTAAACCAGGCATTCACATGACTCAGTGGCCCCGAGATGTTGAGAGGGGAGGTGAGGATTCTGAAGTGCAGAGTTGGGTGGATACTGTGGCTGTGCTGTTCTCATTGAGTTGATATCAGTAGATGTCCAGGCAAGTGGATTTGTGGATTAAATGTCTTACTTTAGCTAAACTGCCCTTTATAGAATAGGGAAGTGACTTAAAATAATCCTGTGAGAACTTCTGATGGTGGGAAGAGGATAAGGCTGACAGGACAAGTCCTGGAGAATCATCTTCATAGGATGAGGTAGAACCCGTTCTCCTCTTCCTCAGGCCTGTGGCCAGGTAAAAACAAGGGTGACCCACTCTGATTTAGAGAGGGTCAGCCCATGAGAGGGAAAGCAAGTGCCTTTTGAAAAAGGGTGTTTAAAAGGAGGTTTACATCCTTGTGCAATATTACTGCCACAAATGATGAATCAAACTCATCTAAGCATATTGAAAATATCCGAGAAATTTTTCCTAACCTGTTTAACATTAAATAAGCTAGAAATGGAGCTCAAAATTAAACAAATCTCATGTGCTTATCAGACACATAGGGTATAAAAGTGCATACACGACTAGTCAGCAGAATCGGTTGTGCTTCATCCACGGGTGCTGTGGGTTCTCACGTGGGATTTTTCACACTGAGAGCAGTCGTGGAAATCAAGGGTCCGAGTAAACTAAAATCAGGGCTGGACCTTACAGTTGTTCCTTCACAATGGATTATACTAAGACTTCTGAATGCGAAGCATATTCAGTCCCAAGGCTTTTGCTGAAAATATTACGATGAATAATGTTCTCAATTTCAGCAAAAAGGCTAACATTAAATTATGATTACATAATAAAATAAAAATGTAAATATTGGATATTTCATTTCTCTTTTAAAATTTATATTTCGATATAAATTTTATATTAAATGTAGCATATTGATTTATAGTATGTATGTATGTATATGGTTATATGTATGCACGTTTATTTATCTGTTCAGCTATCTATTTATTTATCTGTATGGATGCAGCAAGCTCAGTTTTTCTCTGATAGTTGTATATGACCAGAAACTGTTGGAGGTCACTGGATTAGAGGAGATTGAATTCGCTTTGGCAAATATTATTTTGAGTGTGATAGTAAAGAGAGAGAGAGTACTATTTGCGAGGCAAAGGACAAGACTACTCTCCCACAGATCAGTTAGGGCAGTTAACTGCAAGCAAGTGCCAATGATACATGATAGATTTGATTAAAATGGGGGATGACTCATTCATTTTTTTTTAAGATTTATTTTTGTATGCATACAGGCACTGGGGTACAGGCCAGAGTCATGGGAGGTGAGAGAATTCACCAGAGATGGAGCGGGGAGCAGAACAGGCAGATTTAGTGAACCACACTGCTGAGGGGAGCAGCTGGTGAGGCAGAAGAGGTCTGCTGTGCCTTGTGGGTCCCCTCCCTGGCCGGCAGCAGGGATTGAACTCTTGCTGCAGTATCTGTGGTTTGCTGCATAGTCCTTTGCTTAATCTACTGCGCCACCAGGGAGGCCCAATTCTTTTTTTTTTTTTTAAGATTTATTTATTTATGCATACATGCACTGGGGTATAGGCCAGAGTTGCTGCAGGTGAGAGGATTCACCAGAGACAGAGTGGGGATCAGAAGAGGCAGACTGACTGAAACACACTGCTGAGGGGAGCAACGGGCAAGGCAGGAAATGTCTGCTGAGCCATGTGGGTCCCTTCCCTGGCTGGTCAGCAGCAGGGATCGAACTCATGCTGCAGTGACTGCAGTTTGCTTCATAGTGCTTTGCTTAACCCGCAGCGACACCAGGGAGGCCCATGACTCGTTCATTTTAAGGAAATACAGCCCAAGTCTTCTCTGCTCGTAAAGACCCCATCACACAACATAAGCACAACCTAACTGCCCTCTTCAGCCTTGCTGCTGCTCAGTGTCTGTCTCTTTCTGTGAGCCCTCCTCTCCCACCTACCCTGCCGGAGCAGCTCTGTGCCTCTCAGAGCGAGCTGTGCTGCCCCCTGCTCACGTGTCTTTCCTCTTCCTCTGCAATGCCCTGTCCAGTCTCACTGACCTCCGGTTGGACCCACATTCTACTCAGCCTTCCTGGCCAAGGTCAGCTCTCTCTCCTCCAGTCTTCCCACACCACTTTAGCCCACAATCTTCTCTTTCTTTCCTAAACTAATAGCAGTTTCTATCTCTGCCACTCATTTGACAATCAACTATATAATGCATTGTGACAGCTCTGATATTACATTGTGCCATATCGTTATTTCCCTCTTCTGTTTTTAGTTTTTTATCTATTTCCCCTCACATTTTTCTTTATAACTGTAACTGCACCCAAACATCCTTTATGGTAGGGATGGCATTTTCCCCTGCTGTTATGTTCTTCCTTCATCTGAGCTCAGGATGTAATTGGACTCAGAGAAGGTGTTTAATAAATATTAGCTGTTAGAGTGAAAGACGGGCAGTTCTGTCTGAGGTGGTATTTCCTCACCTGAAGTTAGAATAACAAGATGTACTCACAGGACTGATAGAGGAGTAAATGAACAATGGCTATAGGTGCAAAAGAGGATGTCAGCTACTTGGTGAACTTCAGATTTTATATTGGCAGGCTGAGCTCACTAATGAAAACATGTGTCCCTAACTACCTGGTTATTTTGACATAGCAGTTATACATGAATGAATGATTTGAGGTGGGCTCATTCATTTATTCACTTATATCATGTACCAAAGTATGGCTTTTATGTATTTTTTTTAGTGAAACTAAGGCTTTTCTTACTCTTCTCTGGAGTTTTTTTTTTTTTTCCTTTGAGAGGGATTATAATTTTCTTGACTCTAATATTTTATTGTAATAGTATAATTGCCTGTCTGACTATTCAATATACTGACCACTGTGAGAAAAAAAAATACACACACCAGACACACACACACACACACACACCTGCAGTGCCCTTAATCAGACCTGAAGCTTCCTGCTGACAGATATTTAACTCATTAATTCCATTTGGCTGTTGGTCTGGCACCATCACTATAATACAATATGAAGTGCTAATTATCAGAAAATCCAGTGATACAATTTACTGGGAGAGGAAAACCTTTTTCTTTCTTATTGGAAACTGCCTGCTCCTTTTCTTAAATTTGATCAGCATTTACTGTGATAGAAGAGGAAACCACAGTGCTGCATTTGCCTTGAGCCCTGACTAATGCAGAGGACAGCTCACTCTCAGTCCATGTTATTTTTCAGGTAATTCGGCACATCACTGGGTGCTTAAGAGTTCCTGTTGGTAATCTAAGGAGACAAAACAAATCTGAGCTTCCACACCCCTCCAAATGGACACTTTGCCGCCAGGGCAGTGAGGTGGCAGGCCAGGACCTCCGTCCCCCGTCCTGTGCTGAACCCGTCTGTGTGCACTGAAGGGCCGGCTGGCCGTCCATTTCATCCTATTTCCTAAATTAAATGGGCCGGTCAGTTCCAATATTCCTCCCAGGTCCAGATTTCTTGGAAACAAAGCTCCCCTTGCCAGAGACTTCCTGAGGAGAGTGTGTGGATCCTCGAGGCTGGGTGCTGTGGCCACTGCCTGGTCCAGGCTGCAGCTCCTCAGCATATAATTAGGGGGTGCCTGGAGTTTGAGAGGTCTGCCCTGAAAATCTGCTGTCTCTCCCTGGAAATCACACCCTACATAGGGTTCTGCTCGCTACCAAGTCTTCCTATTGACCTAGTCAAGGTCTGGTGGCTCCTGAAAGGCATTTCCTTTCCCTTATAGTCGCTTAATAAGCCATTTTTGTACCTGGCAGTATAATTCATCTCATCCATTTCAGCTTTTATTTGCCAGGCCTCCTAAACCCTGAGTGTTCTTGCTGTTTCTCTTTCCCACTTCTCTCTGCCATAGATGTGAGCTAAAACCCTGAGCCTGTGGGGGGTGACTGGGGAATTGCAGGTGTGGGGTTGGTGTGTGAGGAGGGGTTGCGGTGCTGGAGAGGAGGGTGAGCTGAGGGCACCTGCTCCCGGAGCCAGCCCTCTGAATCACGCCAGCAGCCTCCCCTCTGTCAGAAAAACACTATTGTTATATTAATTCCCTATTCTCAGAGCTCATAGAAAGCAGCAAAAGGAGAAGAAAGGTGAGGAAACTTTTTAGGGTGCAAGTTGCCTCCTTTAACTATGTGCGATGCGTGAAATATTGAACATCTGGTATTTTATTTTGAAAAGGGATATTAAACAACAGTGCAGGACAGTCTGGTTATATTACAGTGTCCCTCTTCTCATGTGTCAGCAACAAGTAACGCTGAAGGAAGCCTAATTATCATATTCACAGTGGTACAGGTAGTAAAACAGTTATGCTTTGCATTGCTCAGGATGTTCAGAGCTGAAATAGATAAACTATGTGGGAGACTAGTAATAGGTAATTATTCTCTACTTACATATTCAGCCTCATAATTCTAAATTAAGGTAAGTGGAAAAAGCTTATAAAATATTCAAAGCTCCTTTATCTTTCCTCCTCCCTCTTATTAGAAACTGTGCATGAATTTGCATAGAATAAACTGAGCTCATAAATCAAAGAAGAAACTGCAAGAATGCTCTTTGTAAGTTATAATTTAAGGTTAACTGTAGCACATTTTGCTTACTGTATTATTAATGACTTTCGTTCACTCATGACAAGATTACATATTAAAAATTGTTGGTAGACAAAACTCAGTTCATAATCAATTTGCTTCTTAATGTGAGCAATCTGCGTGCATCCCTACGGCGGAGGCAGGTTTAGCGAGGATAATGGAAGGAGCGCCTTGGGAAGGATGGCTCTCGCACTTGAGCTCCCGCTGGGGCGTGATTGACAGGCAGCGCCAAAGGGGAATTAAGTGGTGAAGGGCAAAACTGGATGGCTCAGTCTTGCTCTGGGCTGCCCCCTATGGCTGCAAGCTGGACTTGCCCCCGAAGCTGTCTCTCTCCAGTGCCAGACCTTCATGTCTTTCCAGCCTCACAGCCTCATTTCAAAGCAACTCATCAGATCTGTTTACTAGAACATTAATGCTTTGCCACCAGCCACTAGGCTCAGTGTCCACATACTTTCTCAAATCAGGTTTTCAGGTACTTTCGCACATTTTGCCTTTTGTTCTTGTTTTCTTCCTTCTTTTGCACGGTGTGCTTAGATTTCTAGCGGTTCCTTTCCTGGCTCTTCACTTCTGTTTCAGCCTTTCTGCTCTTCCCTTAGAGATGCTCCTTCTCCTTCACTTAAACAAAGAATTGCTAATCCCATCTTTGAAGTTACAGCTTCCCACCTCCTCAGCTCACCTGAGGGTGAAGTTTTTCATTCCAGTAGCTTTAGATGCTGCCTTCTGATGCATGTACAGCAGAAAGACTTACCCTCCCTCTCAGCTGGAGGAGCAGCGGCAGGAATGTTTGAGTCTGCATGGGTGGGTTTGATGTTATATTTGAGTTGCGTGTTGTAGTTCTGGCTCTGCCTCAGGTAGATTTTTGGAGGGACAATCATCTCTGCTCTGTGTACCTGTCCGGATATCTTCTTAATGTGTGGGGCAGCATCTGGCTATCTTATTTTGAAATGTTACAGTGCTCAATTTCATAGTGTTTTTAATCCTACTTTTAGATGCAGATGAATTAGCATTTATCTATAGAATGTGTTGAAATTATGTCAAAAGCCTTAATCACGCTGGATACGCTTGAGGTTATAGCTCTTTGGGACGAGGAGCCTCTGATGTAGACATAAGAGTAACTATATGGTGGAGAAAGCATTGACTGTAGATTCTAAAATATCACTGGGAGGACAGGATGGGGACTTGACCACTTTCTTATTTGATACTATTTTCTAAGACTGACTTGCTCTCTTGTTCCCAAAGCCTTAGAGATCCCCAAGCTCACCCCTTCCACATGCAAATACTCCAAGGAAATACGAAATATTCAGAGAGACTTAATGCAGAGCCAGAGAAAGCACATTGAAGAATGTGGGGAGGTGCGTAGTGTTGGTAGAAACAAAAAGAATTGACACTGAGAAATCTACTTAGGTATGAAGTAGCCTGGGCACTTAACAGAGGAGGTGACTCATCTCAGATGTAAAGAAATCCAGGACATTAATTAAATTTAAATTAAATATGGGAGATGAAATGAAAAGTCAAAAGGGACTCCTTTTTTTTTCCTGCCTGACCTTTAAAATTGAGTGTTCTTAGGGGCTACATCCTCCATCTTCCCTTATTTGACTCACCTATTGGGGACTGACCTCATTACTCTCTGGGCTTCAATCCTATTTCTTAATTGATGACTCTTCTATCTCTAAACTCAGCACAGCTTATGTAATGGAATTCTGCACTTGTGCTTTCAATGCCCAGTCTTCTATCTCTTTGTAGTTCCCACACAGCACCTCAAAATTGCTATGTCCCACAGAACTTTCCTTCTTCCCCATCCAGACAACCCCTAAATTTTCTGTCTGGGTACATTAAGACCTCCATCCAACACCCAACTCCCCAGCTTGTGAGTCAGTTCTACCCAACATCTCCCAGTGGTTTCTCACTGTTCTGCCTGGGCCTTGCCTTGGTCCAAGCTCACATTCAGGGGCCACTGCCATTGCCTATTGGGTGACTCTTTGGTGATGTCAAACACATTCAACCTGTCATCTGTGCCTCCACAGAGCTGCTTCCGAAAGCAAAGCTTCAGTTGTGTCATTTCCTTGTTTAAAGTCCTTTTCTGGTGCTCTGAATAATAAATTCAGATTTCTCAGCTTGAATATGTAACCCTTCACATCTTCCACATGCCTGCTTTCTATTATCTTCTACTTTCCCACTATAGACTTCCTAAATTCAAATCAAACAACTCTCTTTCTCTCCCCCAACACCTAAATTTGAGTCAGAACCTGTTTTTATTTCACATTTAGCCAGAGGCAGAGTTCTCATTTCTGTAATGTTGCCAAAATGTTAATTTAATTCATTAAAAATGTATTGTGCATCTATTATGAAATTCTAGGACTTGGGGGAGGCTGAAGGGGTAAAGACAGTTGAGTAAAAGCAGAGAGAGTAGGAAAATAGAGAAGACCCAGAGGACTTTTGAGAATCTTTAGCAGTTCCTCCTTCTTTTCAAGAGCATTGCAATCAAGTGCTTCAGGGAATGGTCTTACTGAGCAGGGGCTACTCTGCCCTGGGAGCAGTTAGAACCCTAAAAATTCTGACTCTCTTTTTGAGTGGAGACCGAGTAATGGATTCAAACTGATTGGTACACAAGAGCTGTTTTCTCAGCTTTTTGAACTCAAAGACATAGTACCCCAAATTAATACTGGAAATGAGACTCTGGTTAGTGCAGTGTTTATCTTTTATACAGTTACGTACATAACTCTATCTGAGCTTGCCTAGGAGATTTTAGGCTCTCCAATTTGCCAAGTTCAGTTAGTCACAAGCAGGTGTTTAATTCCTCTATTGCCATGAGATCCATCAGAGAAGATGGTCTTACTGTTAATTAAAGTGCCACATTGCCCTTTATCTTGGGGGGATCTGGGAGCGAGGAAGATCCACACTCTGTTCTCTCCACCTAAATGAATACTTCACATTCTCAATATGAGTGGAACGTTCCCGGAATGATGGGTGAGTGATAACTGGGGAAAAGGGGAGAGTGGGCTTGTGTATTTCTGCTGCTTGCTGGAGAATCAGACAATAAATGTGTAAACATTACAATACAGGAATTGCTTAGCAACTCATTTGAAACTTACCCCTCCAAAGTCACAAAATCATTCATAATTAATTGTCAATTGATTGATGCAGACATATGCTCTAGGAGTTCTGAGGGGAGGGGATCAATGTGGCTCAAGGCAGCACAAAAGGCCCTGAAAGAAGACAGAGTGTGGAGTGGAAGGAGTGGCGTAGAAGGGTTGGAAGGCTAGGGATCCCCTGGGTGGCACAAATTAAGACTTCCTTGAGCCCCAACAGGGTGAAGATGATTGCTGAAGTGGAGTATATGTGCGCATTTGGGCAAACTGTCCTCACATATTGCATGCGGAAAAAAATCTTTTTTCTTTAAAGATTTTTTTTTAAATGCATACAAGACCCCTAGGAGGAATATAAGGGAACCAAATAAAGATCAAGGGAAGGAATAGAAACAACAACGACAATAATAATAACAACAACAAGAAAGAAACAACCAAAAATGAAAAGACAAAAACAAACTGGGGACACTTGATGGGGAGGGGAGAGGGGAAGGGTTGAGGGTAGATGGGAGCACGGGGGACTGAGGTGATGGTGCACTGGTGTTATGGTGATGGGGAATACAGGGGGATTACAATTGATGTCAAATATATGTAAATTTAAAAAATTTATATTAAAATATGTAAATAATAAAAAATAAATAAAACTTGAAATGTGCAAAAAAAATGCATACAAGAACTGGGATACAGGTCAGAGGCATGGGGTAGGGGTGAGAGGATGCACCAGAGACAGAGTGGGGAGAAGAACAGGCAGATGGACTGAAATATGCTGCTGAGGGGAGCAGTGGGCGAGGTAGGAGGGGTCTGCTGTGCCATGTGGGTCACCTCCCTTGCCAGGGATTGAACTCACGCTGCAGTGGTTTGCACTATTTAACCCATTGCTGCAGTGTTTAACCCATTGTGCCATCAGGGAGGTCCCATGAAAAACCTTTTTAAAGGTTAGGCTGAAGTTCCTAGAACTAGTCTGCTATTTTGTGTTTGACACATATAGAGTGCTTCTTCACTGCCTCTCCCTATCTAATTCTATTCTTTCGGGGGTGCTAACTGCTATTGACACTGTTGTGTATCCTTCCAGCTCTCTCTCTTTGTATTGACACATGCAGATACAGACTTGGATTCAGGTATATACATACATTCATACACATTATCAACCTAAATGGTATCATCTCTATATATGCAGTTTTAGTGAGTTGCTTAATATCTTGTTTATCCATTTACCTTGATGATCTTTTCTTTCCAGTTGCCTTCATTCTTTTTAGCTCCACAGTGTCCTATAATCTGGACACCTCAGGATTTATTTAAGCAATATGTTACTGATGGGCATTTAGCTTGCTTTCAATTTTTCCCTATGGCAAAAGCATTTTGGTACTAACAATTTTGGACCGAGGATGCATTTCTCTGTAGGACAGGTTCATAAAAGTTGAACTGCTAATTTTGAAAAACAAAAACAAAAACAAAAAACAGAACTGTCTTTGGATTGATTTCCAGGAAAATTCCATTTACAGTTTACCAAAGTATGTACATTAATGCCCCATTTTGCCACAACCATGTTGTCTTTTTCTGCTTACAAAATTGATGTGTGCAAAGTGTTATTTTATTATTATTTTAAAATGACATTTTTATTCTAAAATAACATTTCTTTGTTTCTAGTGAAGTTAAATATCTTGGCCATCTTATTTTTTCAAGCCTATTTTTATTGCTCCAAAGAAGTCATTTGTCTCATTTCTACTTCTCATTAATTAGAATTAAATCAGTTTGACTTCCACTGAATTTCTCCTAACCATCAAATACCTAAGCCAAGTAATGTGAAAGTGTTAAGTGAGTTAAATAATCAATTGATCAATATGTATTCACTGTGCCATTAATGCCTCTGGTCTGTGCTGGATTTTGTTGGGCATATGGCTTTGGCTTTTAAGAAGCTTATATGATCTTTTAGGGTGATAAGACTCAAACTGTAATCAATGACAGGGCTGTTGTTTACCAGACCCTAAGGACTGTAGGAAACCAGGGAAGAGAGGGGCTGTGTGAGTTGGAGGAGCTGGAAAAGGCTGTCTGAAGGGGTTGCAGTAGTGCTTAACCTTGAAAGGAGGGTGTTGGAAGAAGGGAGTGTACTATAGGAAGAACAGTGTAAACCAAATACAAACTGGCCAAGTCGTGGCTTTTAGAGGGTAGCAATGAGCAGCCATTTTGAGGTTATGGAAACCAATGAGAGCCCATGAATTCTTCAGCTGCTGTGAATACCAGCCTCACCCCATCATCTTCTCAGAGATCATTGCTATCCCTACTGCCAGGGTTTGCCTCTGCCCATTCTTGTCTTGACCTGCCATTGTGGGGCTGGGCTAGGGAATCTAGTTTTCAGATTTGGGGTTCAGAAGGATATATAAGAACAGGGCAAGGCTCTATCCTTTAAAGCTCTACTGGATCCCCAGAAAGCTATTGGCTCCAAGACTGCAGATTGCAGCCCCTAAAGCCTCATCATTTTGTCCAGAGGTGCCATTGCTGCAATTACAATCCAAACCCAGAGTCAATTACTCACGGTGTGAATCACCCCCAAAAGATTGCTTTTTCTTTTTCCATTAGTATCACACATAATTGCACTCTGTATGGTTCCTAAACTCTTATTCCTGACTTCAATGTCCACGAGGCTCTGCGGTGATTATAAAGTCCCTGCATCTCCTATCACTGACCTCTGTGACACGTTCCTTGAGGTTCTTTTACTATTTTCTTCATTAACAATACACCCACCTCCCACCATTAATTTTTCAGCTCCTTGCGAGGAAAAAAATCACTTTGTTTTCCCTGCTGATTTTTCCATATGTTCATCCGTTCTTCTTTTACTTTGTCTCCTTATTAACAGGGGATGTTAACACTCACATAACCTGGCTGATTTTAATGGTTCTGGACTTTCTCTTTTATCACCACCAACTACTGCCCATTCTGCTCTTCTTCACCTCCTGGGCTTTGCGACCACCGTGAGCTGACCAGGGCCGGACCTCTCAGGCTTTCTCTCTGATCAAAAGCTGCAGCCAACCCCGGCTTCCACTCCCCTCCTGATACTCTGCAAGGCTGTCCCATGTATTACCTGCCCTTGTAGCTTATTAAATAGCATCAATTCATCATAAATAATTTAACAGCTGCTAACTACCACAATACGAGTTAACAAAGGCAAGAGTCATACAGTGCCTTTAGCAGCAAGGAATGTGGAGAAAGAGAAGAAGATGGGATGGGGCAGGGTACAAACTACCTAAAAAAGGATGGGGGCAGACAAGCCCCTGTCTGTCATTTAAAGGGATGAGTGATTCCAGCCCATTTTTGGGTCAGAACTCACATGCCAAAGACCCAGTCTGGGATAACGACAATGAGCCCAAAGCCAAACAATTCATTTATAGGAAATTCCAGGCAGTGGTGACATTTTGATAGGTGATAGTGGCTTTTCGAGACATTTCATGTGGACACATCTGCCAGCAGAGACTTACATGGTAGGAGGAGGCTTTGGAAGGGCCATCAGGGCAGGAGCATGACGCTGAGCATTGTGTGAAAATGCCAACATGTTGATGAGGTTTCAGGCCAGGGGTCCAGGGACCGTAATGTATTGGAAACCCAGGCCAATGTATAGTCGTTGACTCCAGCGAGCAGAGCAGGGTCTTGCTTCAGGGAAGCATATAGTAGGCGTAAAGGTATTTATTTAGAAAGCAAACCCAGTCCAGTGTCAAAAGTTATATGAGACTTTCCCTACTAACATTTTACTCTAACTCATCAGGGTTTGTTGTGCTTTGTTTCTTGCAAATTACCTTCATGTAATCTTTTCCATTTACTTTCTAAGAAAGGAATAACTATTTCTTTTATATTCTTTTTTATTGATGTGCATGATATTTAATTTGCTTATTACTTAATTGAAATGTGTCATTGTAATAAAAAACACAACTGACTCTTGGTGAATATTGAACTCACAGATAGGAACGCCTGAGAATCACCTCCCAATCAAATGCTTTCAATATCTCAGAGCATATGAGAGAATACCAATTAACCCTGTGTGAGGTTAGTGTCATCTCCACTCTCTCACTATATGCTCTGTCAGCCAGAAGGAGAGTATCAGGTCCTGAAGAATGAGGGAGTAAGAGTTCAAGGAAGGACTGTGACTGATGATAAGGGTTGCTTGAAATCTTATGTTTATATAGACCTATAGGTACCCGTGTGTGTGTGTGTGTGTGTGTGTGCATATCTGCATGTCTGGTTATATGTCTGCTGCAAAGAAACAGCTCGTGACTTTACGTAGATGACCGAAGACAAAGTAGTGAAACTCTGACCATATTACAGAGAATTAAGGAGGGTCTAAAGGGTGAGACAGTTGGGAGACTGGGTGCAAATAGTTTTCTAAGGAATCAGGCACCATGTAGAAAATGATAGTATAATGCAGATAAAGACAGATTCTTAAACTTTTTATTTTAGGTTTTTGTTGAGGACGGACCTTTTGACTCAAATAAGACAGAATCAGGTTTTTAGCAGAAAGCAGCGAGTTGATAGGGATATTGGGAGAAGAGGAAGCAATTGGAATGAGGTGGCAGACAGGAAGTGCTACGAAAACAAAAGTAGCTAATGCAAATATCAGCACCTAGAAAAGCAGAAGTTCTGAGACAGAAGCAGAGACATATAAATCAGTAAGATAGGATGCTGCAATCTCTCCCAGAAGAGAATGTGTAGATTTATAGATATGAACAACATTTTTAATGCAATGAGGTTAGTGGAGTCAAAATACATATAGTGATGCTACAAATGAAAGGGTAACAGCTATTTTGGCAGATCAAGAATGGTTTGCAAGATAAGGATAAGTCTGAAATGTGGACAAAAATATGAAAGGTGATTTTCCAGGCAAATTAATGGGGAAGGAACTCCAGGCAGAGCTGCACTCTCATGAGACGGGGGATGCAGAGTTAGTGAGTGGTTCCCCTTGGCTTCTGAGGAGAGTGCTGTGGGGGGAGAGGTGAGGACAGCACTGAAGTGGGACAGGTGGGCAGGGGCAAGGTCTTATTTAAAAATGTTTGTTCTTTTTGTAAGGAGGTTGGGTTTCACCCTATCGTTTGTGGACCTCTGTCTGGCATTCATTTTGGAAAATCTGATGCATGTGTATTGGGAAGTTATGAGCATGAAGCACTGAGGGGCAAGTGGTAACCATAGCGTTCTTCCCAGGGCATTTGTTTTAATCCCCAATTTGGGGTGGTCTGTCTGCAGCATCTTAAACAGAAATGTAGTATTTGAAGCATAAAGCAGAAGGTCCTTTTTGTGCTATAATTTAGGGCTAATAAGAATTCTCAGAAGATATTTTTTCTCTATCTAGAAAATAAAGTCAAAGCCAGGTACAGGGTTAAACCATACACACGATCATTGTGTTCAGTAAAGTATTTTTAATTTTCAGAAAGAGAAAAGAAAGGGGAAAAATAACAAGGTGGTTTCTGCCTGAGATCCCAAGGCAGAGGTAAAAAGCTGGGAGAGACAATAAACACATACACGCTATCGGCAGAGAAGGAGAATTGCTCTTCTTCACCCAGGCGGGGAGAATGGGTTCTAAGGGTTTAGTCAGAATTTCTGCGCCTTCTAAGTCTTCTATGAGTTTTCGTTTCTTTTTTTTTTTTTCTTTTTCTTTCTTTCTTTTTTTTTTTTTTTTTGNAGAATTTCTGCGCCTTCTAAGTCTTCTATGAGTTTTCGTTTCTTTTTTTTTTTTTCTTTTTCTTTCTTTCTTTTTTTTTTTTTTTTAGCATCGACCAGAAAGCTTTGTTGTCTAGGAAAGGGTAAAAGGATGTCTGGCTGAATTGGAATTGACAAAACTAGGCAACTCAGAGAGGGCAGTCTCGAGAGCAGCCTTTAACCACAAAAGAGATATTGAAGGCGATGCGATCGATAGAACTGGAGCGGACACCGGAGGAAGATGATGAAACCCATCAAATTCGATCACTGGGCAGGAGTGGCCCGCGTCAGTTTCCTTAGGAAGGGTCACTCGATGTCAGCCTCTATTTGGGGTTTTCACCTCCCCTGCAGATTGCGTTCTTAGCATCCTAGAGTTTGAGTGTCAGGTGGGACTCTGGGCTGGAACCCCTTTTACTGTAGCCCACATCAGTCAGTTTCCTAGACTCGGGTTACAGAGCTGCTGACTCAAATACTTAGGAATTCAACAGGTATGGTCTCATTCATTCATTCATTCATTCATTCCTTTGTTCAGTCGTTATTTATTCCTGTTCATGGTAGGTTTTACGATATTAGCTAGAGATCATTTGCAACTTCTTCCATCAAGAGGTGGCGTCTGCTTCCCCCCGACTTAGCACTTGCCTAAGCCTACAAAACCGGGAGGGTATTTGAGGGGTATTTCTCTATCTAGAAAATGAAGTCAAAGCCATGTACAGGGTTAAACCATCCAGGCGATCATTATGTTCAGTAAAGTATTTTTAATTTTCAGAAAGAGAAAAGAAAGGGAAAAAATAACAAGGCGGTTTCTGCCTGAGATCCCAACCTCCTTACAAAAAGAACAGACATGTGAAGAGGTCCTGACCGTCTGTGTCATTTCTACTGCATGGCCGGTGTGGTAGCTATGACCGTGGAGAGAGGTGGATTCTCTTGAGCTCAGCCACAAAAAAAAAGGGCTCAAAATAAACAAGGACGTCAGTATAATTTGGGGAGCTGTATCATGAATGCCAGCTATCTGAAATACTATCTAAGGATACATTTAGGACCATTCGAGGGGGAAGGGCTATGCAGACTCCCTCACTGAGTTTCCTAGTGATGCCAGGTCCTACCAAAAAGGTTTAAGAGGGAAGAATGACTGTCGTAAAATTGTCCTAATAAATAATACACAAATATCAAGAAATCAGTCTTCTCATTCAGCACAGCTTTAGAAATCCATCCAAACGATTGCATCGTGTCAAGGAAACAGTGGTACAAGTGGCAGCTAGAGAGGCACTATCAGCAGCCAACGGAGTACAGGGCTCTCTGTCTCTGGA
Organism: Galemys pyrenaicus; assembly: GCA_019455555.1. Lineage (NCBI taxonomy): Eukaryota > Metazoa > Chordata > Mammalia > Eulipotyphla > Talpidae > Galemys > Galemys pyrenaicus. The sequence continues at coordinate 5,420,298 of JAGFMF010011464.1, read as the reverse complement.
ACAAGGTGGGGACTATGTTTTTGGCTCATCTTGAGTGGTGGGTATGTGCCTGTAGCAGGTATAACGTTTCTGTCTATGAACTTGGTTATGGAATTGAGGTCACCCCTCTTCTCTCCTTGCTCTATTTCTCTTTCATTGAACAATCCTTGGGTTAAAATCTGACTTACTCTGTATACTTGTTCACAAGAGAGAATGTGCTTATCTATAAACACTGATATCCCATCTACTTAATAGTTATATTTCTCATTGTAAATTAATGAATTGGGCTTCTGTGTTTTATAGATTGTCTCTGTAAGCTTGATTAATGCATTTGTTCTGCTACCAGTCTGATTTCAAGTCTGTAAGCCTATGGTGCAGAGAATGGTGAATTCACCAAGCACATACTCTTTTTACTTGAGTGCCAGTGAGTTACTTCTGTCAGCAATACTTAACCTCATTGGTACTTTCAACCTCCCCATACCCCTCCCACCCACTGCAGCAATGCCCAGATCCCTCAATGCCCAGAACAATGCTCTTTTGTCTTGCCTTTGTATTTAATTATAATACTAGCTAATGTAGCCTGAGGTCTCATAAAGTGCCAGGCACTGTTCGCAGAGGCTCACATGAATCATCATCTCTAAACCTCTAAATAGGAGTCATGCTGTTCTGATTTTACAGATGAGGAAACCAAAGCCAGGGAGATCTAGTAGCTTTCACATGGGCAGTGAGTACACACTGGAAGTTAGATCAGGAGTTGCCTCAGAATGCCTACCAGGGCCACCAAGCCCCCTGCTGTTGCCAGGTATGGAACTCTTTGCTTCACATACCTTCTCGTTAAGAAGGAATCCAGAGCATCTTCAAACATCTCTCAGATGAAGTCAGAATACTGCTAAATGGCTTAGTAGGTCCTCTCTAAACTTATTTCAATCTATTGTTATAACGGACTTGTCAATTAATTATATGAAATGCTTTATATGTCACCTCTCAGGCTTTGTGCTGATACAAAAATGAGGAAGAGTTTATAAACTAAACAGGGAGATGAACTACAAATCTGTAAAAACTAACCAGCAAAACTGGGTAGAAAGTGATACTATGAACATTTATAACAGAAAATCTCTTTTCTGAACTGGAGACTCTAATGTCTTAGAGGGTAGACAAGAAGTAAAGTTACATCTGAGAGGATTGTTTGACACAGAGAGGATGGAGAAAACAGTTTATTACAGATAAGTACAGTATATGCAAAGAAAAGATCTTAAGAGCTATAGTCATTATGGAAAGAGGCAATGCACGATCATGATAAAAGGAAAGAGTATAATTGCAATTAATTAAAAAATAGATTGCAACTGGATTATGGACAGGTTAAGAGATTTAGACTTGAAGGGATAGCTCTGGTCTGAGAAGAAAAATTATATATTGCTATTTTGACACATTCATAGTAGGTTGATGGTTGAAGATTTGAGGATTGTGGGTCTCTTCCAGTGTAGACTTGCAAAAATAATTGTATTTCAGGACTTATCTGCTGACACCCTGCCCCTACCTGGTGTTCTGATGATTCTCATGGAGAACAGTGGGGTGCCTCAGGCACAAACTTGGTGTTCAGTTCTGGGTTCAAGTATGCATTTGAAATGTTCCTCAACTGATGGTTTCTGGGGTCACATACATTTGTAGTAGGGCTAGTGTTTCCTTTTTTTTAAAAAAAATGTTTGGAAAGTTCAATGAACCATTAAGCCTTCTGAAAAGTTCTGCAGCATGAAAATACATTTAGCTCTACTTAGCATAGTGTTCCAAACATATTGTCATGGAGTTGCCCTTTGTAATCGAGTTAATTCCTGTAATTGCTGTTATTTTTACATGGATTGGTATTCCCTCCACTGAATTTTTGGAACTCTTCTATTTCATTGATACCCTTCACCAAAGAGGTGTTCTAGTACATCTTCTAGTTTAGGGATAGCAGACAGAGCATAGAACTAGAGGTCTGGTCCTCTGGACTGACTAATAGTGTTAACTTTGCATGAATAATGAAGCTGAATCAATATTTTCCCATAGGTTAAGTGAGGCTGATGACTTCTGACTTTCTTCTTAAGGGCATCACAGGAGTGGATTGAGCTAATATATTGATAGTTTTGTATATACAAAAGCAGTCACTGGTTTTATACATTGATATGTATACACTGAGGTTTTAGTCTGAATGCTGAATCTAGCATTCTAGTGTTATAACCAGATGGTATCTTTGTACTATTTCCTCTGGAATCAAGTAACCTGACATAACACAGCTTCAGTCTTGGCCCCAAAACCTGAGCAATATAAGAAAAGGAAGAAAAAAAAAACCTTAAAAATAAGTGTATCACCAGTTACACTAAAAATGTTCTGTGCAAAGATCCTGTGTTGGGAACCAGGGAAACGGGGTTCTGGCGAGGGCTCTGCATTAACTCTGTATTTTCTGGAGCAAGTCAGTTTCTTCTGTTTGCTGTGGGTTCATGACATTTGGAAAGCAGATTTCAGACTCAATCAAAGTCCTTTTTAGACTTTAGGCACTACATGATTCTATCAGTATACAAAACCATTCTTCTACTCTTGTGACCCTGAACAAGGGGCACTTGGAGGGTGATGTAGAATTTGGAATCCTGATTTACTCTGAAAAGATAATGTGTATCTGAACTTCCATCATTCCTTACAAGTATACACTTCCCTTATAGTCCAGATTTAACTCATGAGTGTAAACCGGAAATTTGGAGAATTTTATGATTAAACTCCTAGCAAGTCTCTGAAGCCCATCTGCAGTGATTTGGTGGCCTGTTTGTCTCCTTTGTGACATTTACCCAGTCTCCTGTATCAATTCCAGAACTCTAGAACTTGGACTACCATGCTTTGGTAGAATTAAAATCTCCCAGCATATAAATCCTCTCTCAAGAGACCCAAATAATGAAAAGTGAAATCTAGTTTTGCTAGTTCAAATATGGTGACCTCAACTTCTCTCTCTTTCTCTCTCACTGTATTCCTTGGTTTCTGGACAAATTACTCACAAGATAGTGATTGAGGGTCATTGGAGAAGGATTGGAAAGGCGTCACTGTAAATTGCAGTCATGGTTTCGTGGGTAAAAGTATATAGGGAGGGTAAGGAGGAGTGTGCTAAATTTAGGAGGTGTAGCAAATCTTTGATTCTTTATTGTTGCTTCACTTGGACTGAGGAAATGTGCTCAGAGAGTTGGCAATGAGATAGTCAGCCAACTCCAGGAATGCCAATATGTCAAAAGGAAACCTTTTCCCTTCAGCAAATAAAATATTAAGAGGCCTCAACGAAAGCCAGTGGGAAGTGGCCTGGAGAAAGAGATGAAAATTTAATCTTAATGCATGGGAGACTAAGTAATTCACTTATTTCACAACCTCAATCAATTTTAATATTTTAGTATTTCATGTGAATGTGGTGCCTCTCCAATAATATTTTAAAAGTTGTTTCTCTCTTTTTGGCTTTTGTCCTATGAGTACTTTTTCTTAGTCATTTTTCTTGGTCTTAATAGGTGGGGTCTCAGCAGATTTCACCATACTCAAGGCACGAATCTACCTTCTCTCCTTACCACTTTTAGAAGTTGTGAGATTACTAAAAAGGGAGCAAAGCCATGGGGAAGACTCCAAACCAGCTTTTAGGTAGGCTGATTTTTGAAGAGGCCACTGAACCCCCGAGAGTCTCTCGAGTCTTTCAGGACTGGCCATTGTGTGGAGAGCAAAATGGAGTCATTTAGTCATTAGTTCCTCAGATATCAGCCCAGGAAGGGAAACTGTCTGCTTTTCCCCACAATTTAGACACTTATCTTACAAATTCACCAAGCTCTGTGATTTCTGAACAATGCCAGCTGTTAGGGAGCCATTTCCCTGGCATTTTCCCCATAATTTGATTTGAAAGGAAAAGATTAAACTCAGTCCGACCCAGAACTGTCAGCCCAATGCCCTCAAAGAGTTTGACAGGAAAAGGAAAAAAAAAAAAACAACTCTGCAGAGTCTTAGATGAAGAAATCATCTGTATCTGCGCGTTGAAGAGGGACGGGAAGGCATATTCCATAGGCCAGACACAGATGAGGGCAGGGCCAACCACAGAGATTTGTCTTTCCAGAAAGATGTATTAAAGTAAAAGCTGAACTCACTGCCCTTCTTAGTGATCAACTTTGGGGTGATGCTAATTTTAGGAATAAATGTTAGGTGGCATTTAAATGGTAATCTACTGGATGATTGTGTTAGCATTTTAAGCTTACTTACAGGGAACTAAGTTTTCCAAGTTGTGGTGATGTGTCCTCCAAACCATAGCATTCATTCTATTTATTTTTCCAGACCTGTGTAAATAAGAGTATCAGAATGTTTACATTTTATTGAATGCTTATTTTACTTAATGTTCCCCTTACGAGAATGCTCTCGATGATAATCTTACCTTTGCTTCTATGGTAAAGTCATTGATTCCAAGAGAGTTTAACTTGATCAAAGTAAAAGAGCTAATAAATATTAGAACTTGTCTTCAAATCCCAGAGACTTAGTTAAGGGTTATGCATCTTCCCTGCAGAAAGCAGTCAAGAAATGTACTATAAAAATTTGAATTCAATAGTATTTTCACATACTTTTTCTAAATATAAGTATTTTATTCTTCTTACACTAGATCTCTTTGCCCTTCTGCCCTAGTCTCTAGCTTAATTCATTAAGGAGCACTTTGGGAAGACCATAGTTGCCTGTGTTTACTGTAAATTTTTATTTATTTTTATTTTTTAAAGATTTGTTTATTTATGCATACAAGAAGTACAGCACAGGCCAGGCATGTGGGGGAAGGGGGTGAGAGGATTCACCAGAGATGAAGTGGGAAGCAAAACAGGTGGATCTATTGAAATACACTGCTGAGTGGAGCAGTGGGAGAGGCAGGAGAGGTCTGCTGTGCCATGTGGGTCCCCTCCCTGGCTTGGGATCAAACTTATACTGCAGTAGCTGTGAATAGCTTCATAGTGTGGTTCTTAACCAACGCTTGCGCCACTAGGAAGGCCCTCCTGTATACTCTAAATTTAGAGGAAAATCTAAAATATTCCTAAAAAATAAAATAAAAGATTCTTAGTTTCTTTTGATATATAATCAATACTTAATATCAAGATATATTATATACTTATAATGTGACAAGTATACTTCAGCTTAGAAATAATTCACACCAAGGCAGAGTTGGATCCTTGTCTCCTGTATAATCATGCGCTTGCTTCAGTGTTCATTTCAGAGCATTAATACTTTCCTATTATATCACTTCTTAGAATAATGATACACACATATTATTGCTTTTAGTTTTCTCATTGCCTTACCCTTTTTATGCATGTCTTCCATGTTTTTGACAATGAAGACATACGTTTTCCTTTTTCTTCATTCACATCTGTGCCTAGGGCATTTCTAACAAAGCACAAGTCCTCATTAATTATTTAATGATCGATTAATCTCTTTGAGATGAATTTGCATACATTTATGATTTTAAATACCTCAATATGTCATTTTTATTATTTCTATCTATTTACATTTTACTGATAGACTTCCATCAAATTCATAGGTCATTCTTGTGGTACTGAGACACTGAAACTCATATTCCAAGAGCAGGTGGGATACCATAGAATTTGGTTCTGTTAATATCTCATTTGACATTGCTGAATGTTACAAAACCTAAATTTCTATTGCCATATGCCAGTATGTTTCCAATGATATAAAGCAATTAAATTACATCAAAAAACAGAAATGCTTGGCCTCAGACTCAAAAGTGTGCCTCTGTCTTAATTCTAAGTCCTTTGAATTTGGTGCAAGGGGTTACAGACTTGTGAAAAAGGAGAGACCTACAGGAAATGGGCAATCAGGAAGTATTAGGTGATGTCTATATAATATCAACATGATATTATGTAAAAGAGAAGACTATTTGAGAAAGATTCTGGCTTTAATGGAAGTTTACATTTACTTTGATTCCTAAATACTTTCTTTATTAAGCAAGATGTGATGACAGAATATTTTCTTTCAAATTACCAGAGATTGAAGAGCAGATTCACTAATGTACATGTACTGTGCAAGTCATTCTGTGTGTGTGTGTATGTGTATGTGTGTATGTGTGAAAGAGAGAAAGAAAGAGAGAGAGAGAGAGAGAGAGAGAGGTCACATACATAATATTCTCTCTTGATTCATTTTACTCCTTTGTTCTTGAAAGGATGTAGGGTAATTCACAGAGATTCTTACACTGTAACAACATTCGATATTAAGAAGAAGGTAAGAAAGAAGTGTGAAAACAGGAGAGATTTAAAATGAGCCTATGGATGCAGAGAAAAAGTAACATGTGGATAGTGGTGGGGGAAGTTCAACTGATGCAGCCACTGGATAAAACAGGAAAACTGTATGGGCATGCCTCAAAAAATTGAGAATAGAAGTACCACCTGATCCAATCACTGCATTTTGGATATTTATTCAGAGAATATGAAAACACCAATTCTAAATGATATATGGATTTCTGAGTTCATTACAGTATTATTTATAATAGCCAAGATACAGAAACAACATAAGTCCATCCATCAGTAGATGAATGAATAAAGAAGATTTAATATCTACACAATTGAACAACTACTGAATTATCTTTTCAAAAAGAGAAATCTTGCTATTTCCAACAGCATGGATGGATCTTGAGGGCATTAGGCGAAGTGAGTTAAGTCAAATGGAGAAAGACAAATACTGTATGATTTCTCTCACAGATGGAAAATAAAGAAATAAAGCAGATGAAAAGATAGAACAAAAACCAAGTATTAGACTATAAAAACAAAGTGGTGGTTACCAGAGGAACGGGGGAAGCAGAGGTTGGGGGAGCAGAGAGTAAATAGGGTAAAAGGGATCAGATTGATGGTGGAGGATAGAAACTAGGTTTTTGGTGTATATTATAATGTGATACATACAAATATTAAATATTCCTAAACCTTACATAATGTTATAAAGCAATGATACTAGAATAAAAATTTTAAAAAGTGAAGCATACATTTGATTCTTTGATCAAGGGAAGTCAATAGAGGTCTAGTGTCCAAGCATTCTAACATTTGCTAGCCTTGTGACTTTAGACAAGGTTGTTTATGAATGGGACAAGATTTTGTATGGGCTGTGTTTCCACATGCTTACAAAACATGGGCCCTGACCTGCATGATCTGGCAGACTAGATGGGGAAATGAGTCTTAGCCAAAGGAAACAATGACAATGTACCCTTGTAAATATGTTCTCAGAGGTGCTCCATTCCCATTGCCCAGGCTAACTTCCTTTCCGTTATGTGAAGGTCAGGAGCAGTGGCAGGTGTGTTTTGTCTTGTCATTTCTCACTCAGGGCATTCCTTTAGATGCAAAGAAGTTTCCTCGTCACTGCTCAGTGTTTTCACTGCTTTCTGGCAGTGATCATCTTTTACTGTGTTATTTTTTCTGTTATTATTTTTCTTTTGACCAAAGTCTCATCCGGTTTCTATCGCTTTTTCTTTCTTTTCAGATCCTCCTACTTCTACATAATCCATGCCCTGGCAGCATGTCCCTATATTACAACCTTTGTCATTTCTATCACTCTCAATGGCTGCGTTTGCGCTTATCCCCTGGGGTTTTCTCTCATTTAACTTTGACACATGTCTTCATTATCTCTCTGAGAGGAACTCCAGGGGCCTAGAAAGAACTGCTGGAAATGGCTCATACAGTTTCCCAGAGGTAGTAACAATTTGGTGATGCAAATTTTACACTAGGAAAGAGTTGTTAGATTTTAAATGAGCACAGCTACGAGGCACTCCTGATACTCACTGATAAGAAGGGATCTCGTGATGGGCTAGCCCAGGACTGGAGAAGTTGAGTCGACCCTTGGGCCTCAAAGTGGCACATACTGGCTTGTTAGGGCCCAGTGTCTAACAGTGAGTTGTAAATCTACCTGACACAAACTAGGGTTTGAATCCAAGGCACTCTGTCCACGAGGACGAAGTTATGGGGATTTCCTGGAAGGAGTTGAATTTCAGTTATTACACAGATATGGATGATAGAGTGACACAGAAGATACAGAGCAGGCATCATGTTGCTGTCAGGAGGAGAGTTTCTACCTATTTAGCTATTTGTAAGAATACTGGCTTTTAAACTTTCTGGTAATGAGTCCACATCAGCAGTAGCCTCTATTAGTAGGGAAGTTCCTATCTTATTATTTTAAATAATAAGTTTATAAAAATATGATTGTGTGTTTTAGCCTTTTAAGGGCATATATTGAATAAGAATATTTTAATTTTTATTCCATTTTCAAGTCATTATACCTAAATACTTAATTTTACATTTTAAATTTAGTGGCATTATTCAGAGCCTTCAGCTTTAGTAGGTCAATTCAATTCACAGGGTTTTCTGAGTCTACCATAAATGATTTCAAATCATAATGATTATTGGCTTCTTATTCACAATTTTTATTGCTTTACCATCATATATAAATCATAATGGTTCCTTATATACATTTATGTGTGTATGAAGATATATAATATATAGTGACATATACACTTTATCTATTTTTATCAGATTGTGAAAATAGATGTGCCCCCAATTTTGAGTCCTTAAATCTTCAAAGGTCAATGCTTTTAGCTTAATGTTATAATTTTCAGTAAATTTGTACAATCAAAATAATTTTTTTTTGGCTTAATGACCAGGAGAAGGTCAGACCATTCAATTACATGGAGGGTGGGTGGGGTGTGCACAGAGAGGTGGTTGATTTTACCCACCTTTTTACTTTTTTACTGTCAGTGGCGAATCCAAGCATAGAGCCTGCTCATCATCTTCAGGAAAATCCGCAGTTAGGAAAGAATGTCATTTTACAGAATCTGAAAATATTTAACCGTCCCATGGCTTGGTGACTGCTTTTCTCAAGGTCATAGAATTATGCACCATTGGATAGTCCCAGTTAACAGCTCCATGGCACTGATTGATCTTGGGATATGGGATCAAAACAACTGTGTAGACGTAGCAGTCATCTCAAGACTCATGTTTGTCTTGGGACCAAGGATGAATAATTGGAGAGCTCCTAAGAGATAAATCACTCAACTAATAATGTTGGTTGTTGTTTTGCTTGTACTTGAACTGAGATGGGAATTAGAAGAACAAAGCCAGAAGGATGTTTGGAGTCAGCAGTGGAGAAGAAACAGATTAGTATCCTACACAAAATGAGTGGCAAGAGTAGACCAAAAAGGGATGCCAAGAATAAATACTAACTGTCTGAGAAGACGATGCCAAGAGCCCATGGATCTGTGCCAAATCAGGACTGGAAAAGATGAGGCTAACCCAGAAAGCTAGAGGAACATGCTACTAAGAAAGTGATGTGGAAACTCTTGTGAAGGATTCCTTAAAGCCCAACTGTTGGGCACTCGCTTGAACTTGTCTCTTCCCCACTTGTGCTAGATGCCCGCATCAAAACCTGGCACAGACAGCATTTATGGGGAATCGCTCAAGCTTTGATAGGCAGTAGCTTTTCCTGGAACCCTCGTTAAAAAAATAAATTCTCCTGTCCAAAACCTGATGTTTTGATTAGTGCAGGTAAACCTACTGGTCAGAGACCTTTTTGTATCAAGTGACACTAGTAAATATTTCTCGTTGCGTGGACCGTGTGATGACCACAATTCCTTACCTCTGCAGTCTGACATGAGAGCAACTGAACACTATACACAAATAAATAAAGGGGCTGTGTCTCAGTACGTTACTTTTCTTAAAGCAGGTGGTATTGTCCATAGACCATGGTTTGTTGACTTGTGGTTTGGAGCTAAGTTACTCTTTCCCCCAAAACAGTGGCCTGTTGCATCTTGAAGAGAAAGGAAGGAAAACATAAGTCTTCAAAATACAAAGCCAGATGTTTCTTTTAATCTCCTACAGTTTTGTGGATAATGTTATTATTGGTGCTCAGTATCTCTGTAAAAAGGTTGCTGAGATGCAAATTTACAAAACTGTGACAATAAATATCATTTCTTTTAAATGCTCCTGGAAAGGGATCTCATGCCCCCAAGTAACTCACTCACTTGCCTGCTCTCTTATCAGAAATTCTACCTTTAGTAAGTCAATTTAATTCATAGCTATGATATGTTTCCTGGTACTGTATGCAAACTAAAGAAGAGAATAATTGCTCTACCCTCTTGGGGTAAGAAACTTGAATTTCCTTTTAGCAGCTTAAATACTCCTGAGAAAGAAAGCAATACTTACTTATCAAGAGGAAAAGTGGGCTGAAGACAGAACTATGGAGATTATTCTATGAAGCAGCAGGCATTAACAGCTAAGTGTGCTTGTTTATGAAGTTCTTTCCTTGAGCACGCATGCTCAGCTATGTGTGTGTGTGTGTTGTATAAGACATTGTTGGAAAGGGAAGCATTGAACTGAAACATTTTCAAAGGCATTTTAGTCAAAACCAGCTCCTCCATTAAAGGATCAGTCCATCTTTCAGCTCTCAGTGGGGTGTCATCATTTTTTTTTTTGATTAGCATTTACAGTCACAAGGATTCAGAGTTGCTTCTACATGACTCTCTCAGGGACTCAGCAAAATCAGCTCCCAAAGGGCTGGCTCTCTATTCTCTTTATCTGCCTGTCAGCCCCTGTAGGCCCTGGACTGCCCTGACCATGCCACTGTCACATGTTGGAAAGCAGCGAAGATAATGCTTTCGGGAACTGTTAAGTTGAGTTCTATGACTTCCCCTCTGCGCTTCTCTGGAACTTCCTTTCTTCTGCATGTTGCTCCAGGTCTGCACGAAACTCTGGCCCTTTCTAAAGTTCTTTTTCATCACAACTTGAACTCAGTTTATCTTTCATAGAAGGATATTCCATTTGCTAAGATGGAACTTGACTTCTGAGAACAGTGAATTTGATAAACCAATAGAGGATAATACCTTTTCAAGTTATTTGCATTTTTTAGTCAAGATATTTGCATTTTATTGAGGGGTCTAATATTCTTTGCTCATAAGAATTTACTAATTGGAAATTTCATTAGAAGGCGTTCTCAACTACCTCTGCAGAAAAAGTTTGGATCAGAATGCTATAGTTAATGGATTATCAGGAGACCTGGGTTTATGTCCTGTCTCAAATTACTCAGTTAGTTACAAAACTATGTTCCCATTATGGCTCTCAGTTTTCTTATTCTATAAAATCATAGTTTGGAATTGCCTGATTACTGCTTAAAACTCCAGGATAAGCTAATTTACACTAAAGTGTTAATGACTGACAGTAGTTACTCTGGCACAACAGAAACTCAAAAGCTCTTGGACTCCAAAATTTCTGCACTATCTCATTTTAGACACTACTGATAATGTGGAGAGTTTTCCATTTTCTTCCAAATCATACCATATAGCCTACAGTTGCAATTGAGGCAGAGAGAAAATGGCCAGAAAGTTGTCAAGTGTAGAGGTTTTCAGTGATCTCTGTGAGACTCTAGAATAGGAAAATGCCAAGAACCAGGAATAATTAGACATGCTCTACATGGAGAAGTGTGGGGGAGCTATTGAGTGTAAAGACCCCAAACATTTTAAGACATAGAAACTTGATATTGCTTGGTTCTAGCACTTAGGTGTAGACAATTCAATATGTGCATTAACCTACATTCTCCTTCCCCCTGCTCCACAACCCCATAAACTCCTGTTTCACTAATTTTTTTTTATAATCAATTATGCTTAACTGTTATGTTCAAGGCAAATTTAAAATGACTTTTACCATTCTTTCTTTAGCCTATTTCTCTTCTTTTCTATATTGCTTACCCTGTCAGCATAGGAATAATTTTCCTCTTCTTCAGATTTGCATGTAGTAAAGAAGGATTGTAAATCTTCTCTTGCTGATAGAACTCTTTGCTCAAATGACTGTTTATTTCCTCTTGGCTGAAAGGTATACTTCTTAATGTGCTATTCAGATTCATTACCACGCATGTTCCATTTAACAGAGAATGGCAACCACGCTGTTGCAGGTGATCTCCAGGTAGCTTCAGTCCCACAAAGCACCAACCTTCTGGAGTCTGCATTCTGGTTGGCACAGACAAGTCATTCACAAACAAAACAAAGCAAAGCAAAAGCAAAACAAAACAAACCCAACCCCCATATGTCAAGTCATAAAAATGTGCTTTGGAGAAGAATAAAACAGAGGAAAGAATCCCTTTGGAAGGTGAGGTGGGTGCTGTTTTGAAGGGGAGGCCAAGAAAGGCCTCTCTGAGTAGGAGTCACCTGATCAATTGTGGAGGTGTTACAGGGCAGGGAGAATGTCCCCCCAGAACCCCCAAACATGCCCTCTCTAAATGGGTTCTGCCATCTGCTGCGTCAAAACAAACATCTAAGGCCTTTAATGGGAAGGAACTTTAATACAATTAGGGAACAATACAGAAAAGACAAATATAGTTATTAAGTCAGACATCCAAAGTTACCCATATCCTTGAAGTTAAAAGTCCAGACAAATAGGATTGGCCCAAAACAAGGCCCAAAAGCCTGCCACAAGTCTAAGGACCCTTCAGTGGAGACCCATAGAAAAGGGCCAGACAAATCTGGGAGGAAAAGAGCAAAGTCAAAATCAAGATTGAAACTGCCATTGTTAACTTCCCCATGGGTCTCTCACCCACACCTGTTCCAACCAGTCCAGGACCAAGAAGCAAACACAGTTTCTTCACATGTCCCTCTGCTCCACGTGCCTCCTCCAGGTCTCCTTGCAGCTCTCCATCCTGCTTCCTTCTTCCTCCCTTCCTTCTGTCTTCCTTCTCCTCTCCAGCATCTTCTTATCCCTGCTCAGCTCCACCCCACTTAGGGTGGGGCAGGGATTCTGGAACTTCCCCTTTTCTTGGGGACCACCCTGTTACAATGAAAGTGAGAAGGATCATCATGAGGGGATTAGGCCAGAGGGTTCCTGACAAAAATGATTTGTTTCCATGCCCTGTTCCTGACCATTTTTTTTTTAAGGATTTATTTATTTATGCATACAAGCACTGGGGTACAGGCCAAAGGTGTGGGGGGTGAGAGGATTCACCAGAGACAGAGCTGCTGAGGGGAGCCAGCGGGCACAGCAGGAGAGGTCTGCCACCCCATGTGGGTCCCCTCCCTGGCCGGAAGCAGGGATTGAACTTGTGTTGCAGTGGCTGCGGTTTGCTTCATAGTGCATTGCTTAATCCACTGCACCACCAGGGAGGCCCCGTGTTCCTGATCTTTAATAACCTTCTTCCCTGTGCTGCTTCAGCCACTCCTGCCTCAACTTTCCTGTTACCATTCATTTTAAGTCACCCAGACCCTGTCTATGGTTCCCTCTCCCCAGTTACCCTTATTATCTGCAGACCCCATTTTTGTAACTTCACCCATTTGCTAAAAATATTTGAAATCCTCAGATCATTACTCATGACTTTTGGATCATTCACAGACATGCACAAAGGTATCACCCTGTATATACATTCCCATGGAGGATAAAGGCAAGACTGCCTTCTAGTTTCAGTTCTTACTGTAAACAAGTGTCATTTACAAGGTCTATTTAGTGGGACCTTTCTCACATTTTCATGTGTTTTGTGCTTTGGTTGGTGATTTACCTGTTTTAAATGGCCCCTCAGAATAGTACTGAGTCACTGTCTGCTGTTCCTAAGCAAGACTGGCAAAAAGGCTGTATCATGTGTTTCATGGAGAAAATGCTTGTACTTGGTAAATTTTATTCAGACATGAGTTAAAGTGCTGTCTGGTGTGATTTCAGTGTTAATGAATCAAAACTATGCAGGTGGCTTACAACAGAAAGTAGCACAAGGTTATGTATTGATTAGTTGATGAAAATTTTTGACCAGTGAATTCGAGGAACCTAACCTTGTTTACCTAGGAGCAATGGTTTAGTATTTGCTAATTCAGTGTTTCTGGTGGCTTTGGAGACCTTACCTCTCAAAAAGAGGTATGAGAATGAACTGTGAAGTCTAGATTTTGCTTCTAAAGTGACTTTTGGGTGCCTGGTGTTTTGGTGCCCTCTTATATTCTAATAAAATATTGTATTATATTTGCTTTTGAGCTCATCTCTAATCGTTCTATGAATTTCTTTGCTCCACCATTTTGACCAGTTTCCGGTTATTGAGCATTTATTTACCATGTGCCCAAAAGGAGGGGTGGGGATTTTCATTGTAATGAAAGTAAACATTAGGAGGTCTATTTTGCAAATTAAAACCCTGAGGTTGGACAAGTTCAGTGATTGCCCAAGGTCAAGACAAAGCAAATAAAGCTGAGGAGTTTGGATCTGTTCCAAGGTCTGGGTGCCTCTTAGAAGCTCAGTGAACTAAAGGGAGTGGTACATAAAACAGACAAAAAGAGGGAGGGGAGGTCAAGGACAATTCATGCTTTTTGTTGGTTGGTAGCAAAGCTGTTTCTCTCTCTGGAAGAAAGAGATGAAAGTTCTGATATTCAAATGCTCACCCACCAGGCACCCTTCAGAATTCCCATCCATCAGCCGGCAAATGGACATATTTTAATGAGCACAATCTCAACCAAGCAAGTTCTGGCAACAAAATATCCCTCCACTAATGATATTCAATTGTTCTGAGAAGACAAAATGGTCTGAAGTGTAATGAGATGCCAAACACACAAACGCACAAAACAGGCTGCTCATATTTAAGTCCTTATGTTTCTTGAAGTGAAAACTCATTTTAAGAAGATTATGGTGCATATATTATAAAGTAGGATGATATTCCACATTCATGCCCCACTGGGGCCCTGACTGTATTAAAAAAAATGAAAACAAAACCAACAACAACATTTTGTTCCCACACAAGTACTTTGCTAATAGGACATGTGACGTGGTAGTTATTTGTTTGGGTTATTTTTATTGCAGGCTTTATGGATGCATTCATTCTTTTGATACACAATGCATTCGAGACATTTTTCAACAGGCTTCTGAGAGTGAGAATACCCAGGAAACAAGGGGCAGAGAGTTAGGGCCATGACAGTAGACTTGTAAGTGATGGGGTGAGAGAAGGGAAAGGGAAGCGAGCAAATGTGGGTCCCTCTGATGTTTTTCTTCCACCTTCTAGTTAAAACAAAGCAGCTTCTATTAAGGCAATAACCAGATTTTTATCTTTGACCAAACACTATTCAAATTGTTTATCAGTGGCAAAGATGCATGATTTCAAATATTTTATTGTAAGCAAAAGTCTTTGCAGTAAAGAAATCCTTCTGAGAAATGCAAACAAACATATTCAACAGAAATAATAGTTTCAAAGTGAGGGGAGTGATTCTAAAACACTCTTAGGTCCTCTTCCTCTTCCTCCCTCTTTTTTCTTAGCAGTGGTCCTGAGGGGGCTTCCAGAAAACCCCCAGATTCCAAGAAAACCCCAGCAAGAATCACTGATTCAGATAAAGAGAGATACTTAAATATCTAAGAAAACAAACAAAAAAAAAAAACCCAAAATCAACAAAACATAATGGGAAAAAGAAGGAAGTATGAGGCAGGGAAAAAGAAAGGACTGTATCTTTGAAAGAGAATAAATGGGGATGGTGAGCTATACCAGAAATTAATAAATAAAGGCAGCCCACAACTTGTCTAGGACTGTTGGAAGGAAGGGGAAGAAGTGGTGTTATTAGAGTTCAGGGATGTTGAGTAGGGACCTTGGAGGTGTTCTTGGCTGAAACCAGCATCACATCACTTCCTAAGATTACCACTAGAGGTGGAGAGAGAGCAAGGAAGAAATGCTGCTTCTTTCCGACCCCCATGTCTAAGCCCCCCGATACTTCCTACCGGTTAAACCTCCCACTAACCTAGTTCTGACAATATTTTACAGAGTTGAGATGGCCATGTATGAGAGTAAGAGTAAGTCTATAACTGGCCTGGCCCTTTTAATGGTCTGTTGAGGATCCACCCACACCCTTCTCCTCCTGTCTACACTTCTTATAAGACAGCAGTGGTTAATTTCATGCTTCTACTTAATAAAATCCAATGTTCCTTGGTACATAGGAAGATGCTCATACTTGCATACCAAGTACCTTGAGTCAACCCCTGCTTCTGTCCCTGAGTGATACTAGCTCTTACTCATTTCAGTTACAAAGCCCATCTTGGGTGTGTGGGTAAATAGCAAGTAAGGAACCAAAAAAAAAAAAAAATGCATACACACAGCATTTTTTTTTTTTTTTACAGAATTATAGCTGATACTTAGAACTTCATTCTTCTATTACCTATCCCAGGATCCCTTTGTCCTCAGACAGGATCTCAGTTGGTTGAAGTATTTGACCTTTTCAAACACTCATTTCTGCAGTGGCTTGTTTCTTAGTTGTCTATATTGGGCTCATTTAATATTTCCTCACACTTTTGTTTTGATTTAGAATTTTTAGAGGTAGCCCAGGGAATCCACTGGATTCCAGATGTAGTCTTTCTCACCTCTATTGTATATCAATGACCTTATTACCTTTTCATAATCAATTCAATAATATCTCTCTCCTTTGCTTCTTGAGTTAGTGGCATAAGAAATACCAAATGACCAAGTGACATAGTAACTTGATTTCCATGGGATCCTTCATATGTCCATTGATGCAATTGTGCTTCTTTTTAGAATTAAGAACTTCAAAACATCATAGGGCCTCCCTCTGGTGGCCTAAGGGTTAAGTCTCAGCACTATCACACTATCAAAACATTATAGCCCAATATTGCTGGTATGGAAAGCAAAATTCTTTGGTGTGGTTAGATGTAATTGTGAGAAGATGAATACCACTTTTCACTCTTAATTTCCAAACTTAAGCTTTATTGCTGTAGAAGAAACAGTACCAAATATTGGTTGCCAGTCGAGAGTACATATTTTAAAAGTGAATTTACAATGGTCATTTCATCATTTTATATAGGCCAAGTCCCTCTGAGGGTAGAACTCTGTGGCATAAAACCAGTGAACGTCAAGGAATTCATGCATCACTGCATTGTTACAGTAAAATGGTTGTTGGGTTGGAACAGCTGTTTTTTTTTTTTTTTCATATTATGATGGCAAATAAGGCATTTCATCACTGCAAGGGTAGTGTAGTAGTAGAAAAATACTTGAGCAGGGAAGGAACATTCTAATTAGAACTTTCTATTGAGTTCAAAATTTTGTAGAAAAAGATCTACATAATCAGACTGCCAACCAATGTCTGGGATGGTTGCCTTGAGGAATGATGACCCAGCAGGGCCTGCTGGGCCAATAGTGATAGAAATAAGTCTTTTCATTGTTTGTTTGTTTCTTTATTTTTTTTTTTAACTGAGGTGAGAGCTTCACATATTGCTTTCTATTTTTACTGTCATGGCAGCTTTTCTCTTAGCGTTTTAAAGTCTTTGGCATGTTAAAGGTATCAATGTGTTTTTAACTGGTTTCTGTATTTTCTGATGAACAGTAAGTCAGTGTTCACTCATGGAAGTTAATATCTTTCTTACTCCGACTACTTGTGTGGCTTTTCCTTACTTGGTCTTTGGGTTTTGGAGGTTTTATCATGACCTATCTAGATGCATTTCTTTGTAATTTTCTTGTTTAGACTCCTGTAGACTTTCTTGAATCTGTGACACCAACATTTTCATAATTGGATCTATTTGTATTTCTTAGATCTCTTATTTTTCTTTATGGGTTGCAATTATACCTTTACTACAACTTTTATCAGAACACTTCTCTCGAATATTTTGCACTTTCCATTTAGTTCTTTGTTGTGGTTATTCCCTACTTAACTGTCTCACTTCATTACTCCTCATATCAGGTGTCACACAATCAGGTGCGACACAACCTCATTTTTTAAGGTCGTAATTTCAGATATTGTAATTTTCAATTTTAGAATGCCCATTTGATTCTTTCTGCAGTTAACCGATTCTGTGGTGAAGTGTTCCATCTTGTTATCTACTGTGGGTCTTTTACTATGATCTGTTTTTCTCTTTGGTTGAGTTTCTTGGAATACATGTTAAGGTTTGATTGAATGGTGGATTTTTTTTAGAGGCTCTGGAAAATGTTATTTTCCTTTAGGAAGGATGAATCTTTCCCCTGGCAGGCAGTAACTGTGAGAGCACATTCGTTCAGTTCAGTCGTAAAGTAAGCTGACTCACAGATAAATTTTGGATTTTGTAAGTCTTAGTCTGTCTCTCCTTTGTTCCCATGTCTATGTGTGATTCTCCAGGATTTGCTACTGAGATCCTGGGGTGATTGTAAGGGAACCACTTCTAGGCCATTTATAAGTTCCAATTCTTCCCTACAAAACTATGGAAAAATGAGTACTCATCTGGCTTTTTAGTGACTTTCTGCATTGATTTGCAAGTATAGAGTTGAGTCACACTTTTCTTCCTCTTGCTTCTCTCAAGGGTCTTAGCCTCTTAAGCCCAGCTGTCTTTATAGGTCGCAAATCTAATTTTGGCCTTTATAGCTTTGTAAAATTGCTAAAAGTTGCTATACATACTTACAAATTGTGTATTTTATATTACGCAACTTTACCTCAATAAAGTTGATTTAAATTAAAATCTTTTGATGTATACATCCTACTTTTATATTTTTTCCAATGAAAATTCTTAGATAAGACAGGTTTCATTGGAAAAATATAAAAATAGGATTGATATGTCAAAAGATTTTGAGATAAGAAAGAAAAATAAACATAAAATTTTATACTCTTATTTATATGAGATAAGCATAGAAACAACACACGTGATTAACAATACTAGATTATAGCAGTGGGTTTTTTTTTCTCCAAAGATTTATTTATTTATACATACAAGAGCTGGGGTATAGGCCAAAGTCGTGGGAGGTGAAAGGATTCCCCAGACAAGAGTGGGGAGCAGAACAGGCAGACTGATGGAAACACACTGCTGAGGGCAGCAGTGGACGAGGCAGGAGAGGTCTGCTGCGCCATGTGGGTCCCCTCCCTGGCCGCGGCAGGGATCGAACTCATGCTGCAGTGGCTGCGGTTTGCTTCATAGTGCGTTGCTTAACCCACTGCGCCACCAGGGAGGCTCAGCAGTGGGTTTTATATATCACATATTGAACTCATGCCAATTATGAAGTAATTTTTAGAATTTCAAAAGGAAGGACAAAAATAATATGATCACATTAATAGATGAGGAGAAAGCTTTTGACAAGATTCAGCCCCATTTATAATAAAAAATCTATAAAGTGGGGATAGAAGCAATACATCTCAGTATAATAAAGGCAATGTTTTACAAACTCAGATAATATCAAACTCAAGAGTAAAAAGACTCAAACTTTTCTATAAAATCAGGAACAGGAAAAGGTGGCCTACTTTCACAACTTCTACTTAACTTAGTATTAGAGCAGAGTAGTTAGACAACAAAAATAAATAAGGAGAAAGAAGACGTGATATTATCACCATTAGCAAATGAAAAAGTAATATACATTATACACCCCAAATCCTCCACTAAATGCTATTAAAACAGTAAGTGAGTAAAGTAGAAGGTTATAAAATTGAAATAACAAAAATATGTTGCATTTCTATACACAACTTCCAAACTAGGAGATATAAAATAAGAAAACAATCCCTCATCAAAAAAATCTAAAAATAAATTTAACAAAGTAAGTAAAAGACCTAAAAAATGAAAACTAAAAGATATTGTTAAAATAAACAAAGATCTAGAGATGGAAAGATAATTTATGCTCATGGATTGGGAGAATTAATATTGCTAAAATGACCTTGTTTCCCATGTTGCAGATTCAATGCAATCCCCTTCAAAATTTCAATGACATTTTTAAAGAAGTGGAATAAACAATACTAATGTCTATATGGAAACAAGAAGACCCCAAATAGCTAAAGTAGAGGGAAAAAAATTCTGAGGGGAAAAATTTAAGGAAAATGGAGGCACAATGTTACCAACTTCAGATTATCTTACAAAATGACAGTAATTAAAACTTTATGGAATAGAGAGTCCAGAAATAAAACCATTCTAATATAAAAAGATAATATGTGATAAAAGAGTCAGAACCATACAATGGGGAAAGGAAAGTCTCTTTGGCAGATGGCATTGGGAAAATTTGACCGCCACATGCAAAAGAGTAAAACGGAATAATATTCTAACTCCACGCACACAAATAAATTAAAAATGAACTAAAGACAACAATGTAGGATAGGAAACTGTAAAAATACAAGAAAACATAGGTTGTCTGTTCTGTGACATAAACCTTAGGGTTATGTTTGGGGGTTCAATCCCAGTGACGGGGAAACAAAAGCAAAATTCAGACTATATCTGCACAGGAAAAGAAAATGCCACCTGAACAAAAAGACTACATGCTAATAGGAGAAGATATTTGTACATTATATTTCTGAAAAGTAGTAATATACTAGGTATATAAGGAATTCATGCAACTCAGCAATTAAAAAAATTAAAAATGGACTGAAGATCTTACTAGACAATTCCTCAAAAAGGATATACAGATTAGATGGCCAACTGACACATGAAAAAATTTGTTCATTATCCCTTATTATTATGGAAATTCAAATAAAAACTGAATTAAGATATTACTTCACAACTATGAGGATGTCCTCCATCAAAAAGACTAATAGTAACAAGTGTTTGCAAGGGTGCAGAGAAGGAAGAACACTGTACATTGTTGGTGAGAATATCATTGATGCAACCACTTTTTAAAACAACGTGGGAGTTATTCATAAACTAAAAATAAAACTGCCATATGAGCCATCAATCTAAGTTCTGGGAACTTAGAATTTAAAATCATTAACTTGAAGAGGTATATGTACCCCATGTTTATTGCAGTACTGTTTTTTGTTACATCTAATTGCCCTTAAATATTCTTCAGAAGATTTCTCAAAAGTTTAGGCATCGCTGATGTCTTTGGATTCTACATCCATAAAAGATAACTGTATAGAACATACTAGACAATTTCAAAGGATACAGCTTAATATTTGAATCAATTGCCACATCCTTAATTTACAGAATAAAATTAGTAAAAATGAAAGTATTATATTTCATGCCATAATCTTAGGACAAGAGCTTTCTCTTCTTACTGGTTATAAGCACTTTCCCTCATGCAGTAATGATGCATATACAGAAGGCCAAATATTATTGGTTTTTGTTTGGATAATGTTTCCAAAACCCATTTTTTCCAACACCCATTGTAGGTCTTCAGTCTCTTGATAACTATCTCTTTTTTATGACTCTCATGCTAAATGTGAGTTTCTCCAGTCACATCATTAGTTTGGGTGAGGGTTAAATTCCATTTTGTAGACTGAGCTTCTAGCTGGATGAATCCAGTGAGCCATGAGGTACTGCTGGATGAACTCAAAAGGGACATTGAAATGAACAGGCGTGTCTATCTGATAAACTTCATCCAGGACTTCTGCCTGTGGAAGTATCCATGGGAAAAACATTCAGTAGCTAGTTATATTAGGTCTCCTGACGTTGTCTGGGATGAACTGCCCTTTGTCAATGAAGTTTTTATCTAACTCACTAATTCCTATGCCCCAAAGTATGTTGTATTAGAGTAGATCCCCTTGGAGAGGCCTTTAGGTGGAAGTGTTTGGTGTTGTGAATGATACAGACAAAATTATGCCTTTGACAAGCTTGGACTCTCATGATCAATGCCATATGGCCCCATGAGCAAAGGCAGGGCCCTTGCTGATAATAGGATTGTGGCCTGTCTGCATCCTCCTTGTTCTTCTGCCTGAGGCTGGCAGAGCTGCAACACCATTTTTAATAGTCAAGATTTGGGACCAACCTAATTGCTCATAGATAGGTGACTAAGAAGAGGCTGTATGTCAACACAATGGAGTACTATTTAGCTGTAAGAAAAGATGAATTTTTGCCCTTTGCAGGAAAATGGAAAAACTAAAGAGCATATGTTCACTGAAATAAATCAGAAAGAAGAGAAAAATATAAGATGATCTTCATCTCCCTGTGTAGGGATAAGGAAACAAGGTGAAAGAATGAATAAAGCTAAAAAATAACAATAAACTAATGGACTTTGAATTTATCTGAGAAGTTGGAGGGAGGGAATAAGAGTGGAAGGGGTCTAATGGATGGTCGTATTTAAAAAATATTTTTCTAATAAAAAAAGAGAAGAAAACTGTTATTAAGCAAAAAACTTAAACCTGAAAATGACAATAAATTAGAAAAAGAAAAGAAAAACTAAATAGGTACTCTATACTCATGAACCTGAAGCTTTACTTCCCAAATCAAAAATAATAAAATAGTTAAGGGGTAAATTTAATCAAGGCAGTGGGAAACTTGTCCATTGAAAATGATCAATTTTTGAAACAAATTAAAAAGGCCTAAATAATTGGAAAGACATCTCTTGTTCAAGAATTGGCAAATGTAATATTTTAATGATGGCAACAGTCATCCACAGTAATCTACAGAGTCAATGTAATACTTATCACAATCAAACAAGTTTTTTGCAGAAATAGAAAAGTAGATTCTAAAATGCATATAGCATTGTAACAAGGTGCCCCAAATAACACAGATAATCTTGAAAAAGAACGAAGTTGGAACATGTGCATTTCCTCATTTCAAAATTTGTAGACATTTATAGTAATAAAAACAGTATGATACTGAAAGAAGGTAGACATAGAGATCAATAGACTAGAATCAAGGATCCAAAGATAAATCCTTACAGCTATATGGTCAATTAATTTTTCACAAGAGTAGCAAGACACTTAATGGGGACAAAACAGTCTCTTGGCTTCCCAGTCTTCCCAGACCACCATGTCCGAATCTAGAGAGCATATATGTATTTTCTGCAGTTTTGAGGAGCTGAACATTTGCTATTCCCTTCTTGACTAGATAATTTACAGCCAGTTTTCTTATGGCAGTTTTGTTGCAATATATTCAAATTCATCTACTTGGGCATTCTACTTGCCTCCCTTGAGCTGGAAACAACCATCTTGCTTCCTGAAAAGAGTTTTTTAGACCAAGACTATAGGAGCTTCTCCAGCAGTGAGACTATTCATATGCCAATGTGCCAGCCCCTTTGCTCCACTCTTTCAGGCAGGGCATAGGAGAACTGCTCCTCAGACAGGCAAGTTCTCTTTATCTCTGTTTCCCCAGTCTTTATGTTCCCCCAATCTGAATTATTCCCCCAGTCTTTCATCAGTTTTTCTTATCTAATCCCAGTGGGTTCTGTGCCTGATCTGACTTAGTAGTAATGCTTTAGGTAGGTTGTATATTCAACCTTTTCTTTACACTCCATCTCCTTGCACATCAAGATATTCAGAATTATATTCTTTGGGTGTCTGGTATTAAGATAGTTACCAGGTCCCACAGTACTCTCTGAGGGGAGCCTGCCTCTTACGTGACAAAATAGAGGGAATAGTAACATGGGAGAAGATGGAATAATGCTGCAGAGAAGGCAGAGAGTGCCCCCACTTCCATGGAGATACAAACCATGTCACAGCTTCATAGTCTCATCTTTTGATCTCTAACCTTGCTCTTTTACATGTATGTATTATTTCAGTCATCCGAGATTTTTTACGTAATCATCTGTAGTAAGTATAAAAGGTATAAAAAGTAAGGACTCATATTTGGAGTTGGAGCTCAGAATCTAGTGAGGAATAAGCCTTTTTAGATTTACAAATAAGATATAGCAATATTATATGATGGGGGATTTCTCATCAGTTGCTTTTAAAGAGGCAATGGGAGAAAATATTAATTCTGTTTGTGGAAGTTAGCAAAGGTTCCGAGGGCATTAGCCCTTGAATTGGGAGTTCAAGAATGGATGAGGGTTTTCTAGGTGAGCACCAACAGTGGCAGGATGTAGAAGGAAGCCATCAAGTATTAAGATGGTAAGACAAGAGACACCCTGCTGAATTGGAGTGGAAAATAGTTGCTAGTGTTTTGGTCACTAGTGTGATAGTGAACTATGATGGTTAATTTTATGTATTCACTTTATTGGGCCATCAGTTGCCAGGCTATTTGGTGAAACTTTATTCTGAGCATGACAGTGAGGCTATTTCTGGATGGGATGAACGTAAAAATCAGTAGACTGCTTTTGAATGAAGCAGATTGGCCTCCCAAGGCAGTGGCCTCATCTAATCCACTGATTAGATGTGTAAAATAATAAAGGATCTGACTACCCACCTATATTTTCTATTGATTGCTTTTCTGGCGAACACTGACTCATCAAAGCCGTTGGATGTCTTTGTTTACTTGACTTGCTGTAACAAAATACCACAACTTAAATAACAGAAATTTATTTTCTCATCATTAGGGAGGCTGGAAAGTCCAAGAATATAAGGTGTCGGAAAATGTAGTCTGTGGCAAGGACTCTCTATTCCTGGTCTGTGGATGAAGATTTATTTTTATTTTACTTATTTACTTACTTATTGATTGATTGATTTTGCTATAGCCTCACGTGGCCTTTCTTCAGCTCATGGAGAGAGAGACACACACACAGAGAGAGAGAGAGAGAGAGAGAGAGAGAGAGAGAGAGAGAGACAGAGAGAGAGAGACAGAGAGGAGAGAGACAGAGACACAGAGAGAAAGAGAGGGAGGTAGGGAGGGAGAGAGAGAGAAAGAAAGAGAAAGAAACAGAGGGAGAGAGAATAAGCTCCTCATAAGATTAAAAATACTTGTAGGGGAGTCAGATCTAGAACTGAAAATAGAAAATTAGTTTTCCACAGGAAGAAGCGCACCTTTCTCCAAGACTATCAGTAAAGATGCCGTGTTCTCTGCAAATATTAGGAACTTAAAAGAGGCTAAAGAACTGTGAATCCCACACATAACAGAGGCCCTGGCAGATGATTTGGGCTCACTCAGTGCTTGCCCGTGTCCATCACCACAGCACCAAGCACAGGATGGTGCATACCTGCCTCACCCCTGGAAACACCGTACTGTCATACCATCAGGTGTAGAGTTTTGACCATTCATAAATATTTACCCTGGAGAAAGAGGGAAAGACCTGAGATGAGGGCCTGACAGGAAATGAAGATGTTTAAGCAAAATGGTCCTGGGATATTTCATGTGAGTGATTATGTTTTTGGAAGATGGAGATTCTGGAACACGAGAGTATGTAAAACAAATGACAGAGCTACTCAGATTTTCAAATACTTGAATTGTATTCCAAGTGCAGATCTTGGTAGGACAAGGTACCCAGTAGTAGCAAAGACAGCAGCGGCTGCACTTCTTCTCAGTCACTTGGGGAAATGAAGGTGAGAAAAGCAGTGACGCTCTCCTGGGCTCAGGTTTCCTAGGCTGAAATCCAGCGGGAGTCTTGGTAGTCCTCTTGCCAGCTGCTGAGCAAATCGCACCTTCTTCCCAACAAATTGTCAGTGAGAAGCAGAAGCTCCTATTAAATCTGACTCCCCGTTTTTAAGGATTACTAGCTCTAGGCAGAGACAAGCACCTGAGAACACGTCTAACAACTATTCAAACCTGAAAACCAAATCCCAGTGTCACAAGTGTGCGTGTACTAAGTGAAAGGCGAATAGCTACAGAAGGAACCGCCGTTCCAGGAACTTCAGGAATGCTTTCCAAAGGAGGGATGTGAACTGGGAATAGAGTAACAGGAACCAGGGAGATGGCGAATAGAGTGGAAACACTATGTAGGGAGAGAGAGTCTCAAAACCAAGGAACCGAGTGGAATAGGGAGAGAACAAGAGAACACAGAACAAGGATTAAGTTTAGGTGCAGTTCTGAATTGAAGTGGTAATATTTTCAGGTTTGAAATGTATTCTATAGGCAATATAGACCCACAGAAGTTTTGAAATGTCCTTCGCTAAATGTATTTCCAAAGATATAATGGCACTTTAATTAGTTTTTTTTTTTATCAAATGGTAGGTTCTCTTATAAAGTGTCCTATATTTGAATACCTTACACTCAGTAAGATATGATTATATTTTTGCTGTTTCTGAAAGTTATGCAATTGCCTTGATGTTTTTGTAGCATTAAATGTGAAAAAATATCCTGTTTTCACTCCCTTTCTCCTTTTTGGGCTGCTTTTAGCAGTCTGAAAATCAGCTTTCATTCTGACTGCCGCTTAACAGAATTTGATTAAAAAAAGTAAACTAATTACAACGGAAATGCAGCCCTGCGAAGCTTTAAGAAAAACACATTATTTTGTTTTAGGGTTCAGTTACTATACATTCATTTATCATCTTTATAAGCGATGTGCAGGAGATGATGAATAGGCCCTGGCTTTGAATCAGGAAATGTAAATTACCCTCTTTCTTTCTTCCTTTTTAAAAAAAAAAAAAAAAAAACACACCAAATAATGAATAGTAGTAAATTTGAAGCTAACTGATGTGCCAGAAATGCAACAATGATATAATGGCGTGAAAGCAGTGTAAGGACCTCTGTGATGATCTGAAGCAGAGACAACTCCTGGTCCAAAAAAGGTCTAACCTAACCTGGAGAGGTTGTCTCCTTGTTGAACTAGCTTGTTCCGGAACCACTGGGAAGGTGCAGGTTTCTCTGTAATTGCTTTGCATTCGCCCTTGGAAAAATAGCCAGTGTATTCCTTAAAGCCTCCTTAGTCTGGATCATACCTTTGTCCTTGCTCTTCCCCATCCAAAATCCTTCATGGGAAGTCCAGGTTTCAACCTCCTTGTCAAGCTTTCCCTGCTTGCTTGAGATAACCATTTTACATATGGCAAATCTTTATAATACTGTGAGAATGGGTGCACTTATAAGAAAATACACTTTTTAGAAAGGACAAAACTGTTTGAAAGGTTGGCTAGTACTTGTTTAGGGAGAGAAAATTGAAAAGTAAATTCCCAATAAGGTAAGATAACATGACTTTCAGCTGTAGGAAAAGGGTGAAGAGATGGTCATTATTGTGGATATGCAGCAGACAATATCTTAAAGGTAAAGCTCAGGATGCTCACTGCAGGATAAATCCCAAATTCGCATTCCACTTATCATTTGGGATAGGAAAATAAACCTCAGGTGAAGGAAAATAGCAATATGATTGTTGGCTTTGTGGGTACAGAAATTTATGCACATTTATTTCCATTTCCAGGGCTTTTGCAATATTTACATTAACTTGAATAAAGAATGTTCAAGTTATTTGCATGTGTTCTGTAAATTAATTTAAAGTCTGCAGTTTACTTGCATTTGGGTGGCACTTATGGATACAGACATTAGCTATAGACACTACTCAGTGATAAAGTCATTTGAACACCATTACTCCCATATTCCGTATAAATAATGCCAATTTGATTTTTATGCTATAATTTTACCATATACTGTTTTTAGTTCTAGAAATGAAATCCAAGTGTTTCTACTCACCATAACACACAACACATATTTGCATACTTCCTTTTTAATGCATTAAGTTTCATTTCTTCTCACAGTCTTACTTTCCTTATCCCTTTCTTTCAGATGGCTTAGGCAATGATTAGGCACATAGACCTTGGAAAAATAAATAAAGTGAAGGAAAATATGATGCTCTGTCACTTTAAAATGTAGTCTATTTCTACCAACATATTAAAAGTCTAAATATTTTATTGCTTGGACACAATCTCATTTTTATTGCCCCAATCACAGCTCATTGGCTAGGATATGCTGGGTAGAGGAGTGAGCTGGTCAGCTAATGGCCTCCCTGCTGCTAAAATTAACTAATTGTTAAAGTAATAACCATGGACCCTCATGGCCTATTTTAATAGTCAGTGGCAGTCTGGGAAATTATTTTGCTGCTTTCATTTCAGTAAGTCCTCCTGTTGGCCATTTGCACCCCTTTCTATCCTCTTAAACGTCCTCTTGATGAGAAATATTTCAATGAGAATCTGCAGGGAGCTCTGGTCAGTCCCTCCAAGTTGAAATTGGGGCCTGTGTTTCTTCTGTGAGTATGGACAACATCCTATTAGTCTGTATTGGGTTGCATGGGGGGTGGTATCTACCGCTCCACAACTTCTTTTCTAACCTAAATTTCTATTTTCTGGAAACGGCACCTCTCACATCGATTGCTTCATCTCTTGCTATATCCTACCCAAATGCTATCCATGATCTTGTCTCTCCTTTAGATGGAAAATGCTTTATCCAGCTCTTGAATCTCACACTTCTGCACATTATAGGTAGGAGTTCGCTGGACATGTCAGACAATGCTAGGTTAGACACTGACTTCTCCTTTGCTGATACTTCAACATCTACTCTTGCTGCAATACATTTATGTTTTTGAACTTCACACACTCCTTTCTCTGGTTATTTGTGATCCTTTGTGTACAAATTCTTCACTCTCAGGTCAGCTGACAACTACCCAGAAAAGATTTTGCATTTTATCTTCTTATGTACTCAGAACTGTGTTGAATACATTGCAGATGTTTAGTTAAAATATATGAGGTTAAATTGAATGAGCTGTTGGATCGCAGAGTTTCTGCTATAAAAATGCAGACTCATCTGGGCCACCCTGGTGGCACAACGGGCTGAGTGCCGCACTGTGAAGCATCTGCTGCACAGCAGCACAAGTTCAATCCCCGGCCAGGGAGAGGACCCACATGGCACAGCAGACCTCTCCTGCCTCGCCCGCTGTTCTCCTCGGCAGTGTATTTTAGCAGATCTGCCTTTTCTTCTCCCCACTTTGTCTCTGTTGACTCCTCTCACCTCCTGCAACTCTGGTCTGTACCACCGCTCTTGTATAAATAAATAAATAAATAAATCTTAAAAAAAAAAAAAAAAACATGCAGAAACATTTCTGCTATAGGAATGTCCTATGGAGATGTTTTTAATCCCTCATAGCCACAGAGGAAATGATGAGTTCTATAGACCCTTCTACAGAGAATAAATCTTCATAAATTTTTGACATAAACATATAATTAATATGGATCCCATAGAATGAAAATTCCTTATGATAAAAATTTTAAAGTCCTCAGATAAAGACACACAAAATTTGTATGAAAGGAAATTTTTCTCTGAAGGTACGTGTGAGGCAGAATCACAGAGCAATCATTTTTGAAAGTAAAGATAGAGGGCTAGTTAGCCTGTTCAAGAAGTTCACCTGTCAGAACCATGTTAACCGCACATTCGATGCTTATCCATTTGATTGAGAATGTCAGGCCTCTGTTAGATAAGCACAAGTCCATATATCTGTGAAATATATTTTAGCAAACTTGAATTTAGCTCTTCTCAACTGCAGTATTATGATACTATTATATTTTATGCTTGTTGAGACATGCTTATTGAAATGTTTTATGTATGTTCTTAAGTGAATGACATTGATACTAACCTTTAAAACCTTAGTCAGAAAAAGTCTCGATAAAGAGACTGAAAACCAGTATATTGATTTAAGATTCTATGCCATTCATGGCATGGTCTGTTAAGGCAGGAAAAAACTTCTTGAATATTATATATTGTTATACTTGGGTTACTTAAATTTTACCCAGGACATAGTCGAATTCTACAGTAATGGCAGATTCTAGTCTAGGTTTGGTACAATGATATCAAAAAAGTCTAGACTCCTTTAAGTACTACATTTCTCATGTTTCATGAAGACTTAGAGTTCAACCATTAAATGAGAGTTTAGATATTGTAGCAAATCATAATTTATGGTCCCCTTTGTTCGAGGACCTCTTTATGTTCTGAAGATTAATTGGACATTTGAATTTGATTATAGAATTTTTAAAAAATATTTTTATTTATCTATGCACCCAAAAGCTTGGGCACAGTCCAGAGATGTGGGGGGGGGGGTGTGAGAGGAATTACTGGAGACAGAGTGGGGAGAAAAACAGGCAGACTGACTGAAATACACTGCTGAGGGGAGCAGCAGGTGAGGCAGGAGAGGTCTACTGTGCCATGTGGGTCCCCTCCCTGGCTAGGGATTGAACTCCTGCTGCAGTGGCTGGTGAAGCCCCACAGTGCGGTCCTCAACCCCTTGTGCCACCAGGGAGGCCCCTGATTATAGAATATATATATTTTAAAACCTTTCAAAAATATTTTTTAGGACTCAGGAAAGCTGAGATTTGTCTCCTGACTCTTCTTTTTACCAGCATTTGTTCCTTGGGAAGAAGAGTATAATATTTTCCAAGTTCATTTCACTTATAGGTAAAAATGGACGTGGTTGCTTTTTCTGTTCTGTTACAGTAAATGATATGAACAAAAGATGATGATTATTTGTTAAAGAATTAAGAATCATTGAATGAAGACCTGAATGATTTCTCATGAGTTAAAGGCAAATAGACCCATGCTTTGAATCCTTGATACACTATTTTAGTTGTTTCATTGTCCTTTCCCCTAACTTCAAGTTTTCATCTGGGTTTAAAGCAAATAGAAAAAAAAAAATTCTGCATATATTCAACATTATCATCTCCTTTGTGTTCATTTAAGGAAGCAGTGATTCAGAGGACAAAGTTTCAAGTCAGCCAGAGCTGCTTTCAAACTTGTCACAGTCAACTAGTTATAAAATCTTGAAATTCTCATCATCCTCTCTAAGCCTGAGGGTATTGGTATGAAAGATAGGGACAATGGCTACGCGTACTTCACAGAACTATTATGGGGATTCTAGGAACTAATGCTGCAGTGCATCTAGTACACTGCTTTACATACAGAACCAATCAGCATTTGACACGAGCTGCGATTTCTGTGTTATCCCTAAAGACTACTCAAACAAACGGCACTTTGGCATGTAGCAGCCACTCAGAAAGGATTTGTATGGTGAGGCACTGCTACTCAGAAAGTACCTAGTCAGTGGCTCAGGGTGGATGAGGTGTCATGAGAAGGTGAAAAGCCACTAGAAGGACTGCCACATACCACAGGTGGTGCTGCTGGGCCATCTTGAGGAAGAATTGCCATTTGCTTTCCCATGGGAGCCTCGGGCCCTGTGAGAGTTTTAAGAGGGGGAATCTGGGAAGTCAGCTCAGGGATTTAAAACATCACTAGAGAAGCAAAGTCATGCCAAAGAAAACTGTATTGTTGTGTTTAGGAATGAGGTCCAGGAATGAAGTTCTGTGTGGGGAACCCATGAATACAGATCCAGGCCTAAAGAGATCTGCAGTATGTACCCCATACACCCCAAGTCACATTTCTCTCCAGCTTCTCAAGAGTGTCAAGTAGAGTTCAAAGAGCATAGGGCAGCCATTCTAGGCTCAATGAGACTTTTAGATTAGAACAAAGCATCATGGGATGTGTGTGTTTGTGTGTACAGGTTTATTAATTTTTCTCACAGTCTTGTTCGAACGGTTCTCCCTCCATGATTTCCTGGTCGATTGCTCTAAGACCTGACCTCCGAGTCCTGTGACTGACTGTCTATCAGGAGCCCGGCCCATCTCCAGTGTAGTGACTGGGCAGTATCTTGAAAGTCCATCCCCTTCACCCACCTCCCTCACTCTGAAGACCAACCTGGTATCTCCTCTTTGTGGGCCCCCTCACAGCAACCAAGCCTGACTGACCCAGCACTTAGGGTGATCGATCCATAGCCTGCGCTCATATCAGAAAATAGGAAAAGTGCTGAAAACATGTAAACAAACTGAAAAAGGAATGTGCTAACCGTCGATGGTGTTTTCTTCTCCTTGAAGGTAAAGCTAACTTTGGGAGTTGCGGGGGAAGGTGGCCCATCTGGTTCTCTGACATTTTTCTGGAAATACCATGAAGATGAAAGTGAGAAATGTGCTACAAACTGAACAGTCATGATCCTCTCTCACATCGAAAGGAAGATTGCGAGCGGAGCGTAATGAGCATACATCAAGCCTGGGTTGTCCTGCCTGGATTGAGGCAAGACAGGTTTTCCTCAAAACAAAACAAAACAAAAAAAAAAAACACACAAAAAACCCCAGCTTCCAGAAGGGGATTTAAATCGGGCACTCCTGTTTTTAGAAAAATCTCTGTTTCCTTACAGGATGTCAGCTCTGATCACTAATCCCTGGAAAAATGTCTTTAAGAGCTACTCCAACTGGCAGAAGTACCAGAGAGTGGGCGTGGGCAGGTGTGGGGAAAGAAAGGAGGGGGGCAACGAGCTCTTTCCCAAGCTGATGTATTTTTAAATAAAAAGACAACTTCCAGAGGCTCTTGCCTCCCAAGGCCCCCCGCGCAGCTTCCCAGCACACGGTCAGGGACACCATTAGAGAGTGTCCTTTCTTGGGTCAGCACTCGCAGTCGCCCCTGTCCCTGGCCAGTGGCACTGAGGTGCGTGTGTCAATACTGAATCTCATTTGCCGCATAGCAGCTTAGAGAGGGAAGCGCATCGTGTTGCATTTTCCTTGCCTCTCAAAGTGGATTCCTGCTTCTCTTCGCTTTGTGTTGTCAGCAAAACCTAACACGTTTACAATCGGTCTCTTGATCTGAGGTAATTACCTGCAGGAGAAATAGCAAGAGGAAGAACCTAACAAGAGAAGCTTCGTGTCATCGGCGGTGGGCTGCTGTCCTGAAAGTGTATCAGACTTGTCAAATTGGTTCAAATTAAATTGACACGGTGCTCTTCCAGGCATCACCATGTTATTATACATCTCGGGACCCTTTTGGCCAGTAAATGCCTTCCGAGTTAAAAAGGAATGTGCGAAGGAACTCAGAGGAGCCGGCAACAAGGGCAGCGAGGGGCTCCAGGAGGGCCCGTTAAAACTGAGCCTGCGAACGCGAAGGTTATGTTATTACTGAAGCTCACTTTTGGTCTTCTCTCAGCAATTTTTAGTTCCATGCCGCTGTGACAGAGGTGTCCCCAGGCCTCAGCAATGAGGCCTTGAAACCATTTTTTTTTTCTGCCTCTGGCTCCATTTATTTATTTATTTATTGTAACATTTTGAGCTCTGTCCAGGGAAGCTGCCGGGTCCAGCAGCATCAGTGCCAGCCTGAAGGGTGACAGGGGAATTCTAATCCTAGCCTTTCCCTGATGGGCCTGGTGACCTTGGCCAAGTCACTTAACCTCAACGTGCTGGGGCTGTCGTTTATAACTGAGCTGGGAAGTGAATGAGCCCTGCATCACCTCCACAGGGTGTCAGGAGGAATAACTAATTAATGATTGTAAAGCACTTTGCAAACAGAAAGTGCTGTACAAAATGCTTAATATTAATAGTAAAATGCATTCACTGCAAGCCTTTAGGCGTATGTACAGAAATAACGACAGCAATTAAAGTAACACGCTAACAAAACTCATTAACCCCCAAACCTCCTTCTGACTGTACTTGGCTGTTGTAGCTCCCTAGTTTTTTAAGACTTTCAGGTGATGCAAGGAGGAAGGCGGCAGGGAGCGTGCCACCGGGCTCTCCCTCGCTTGTGGAGAACATGAGCACATCACCTCTCCAGAGAACAGCAGCCCTCAAGCCCCTTCTCTGTGTGGCCTTTCCAGTCCACCTGCCAAGTGGATCACTTCCGTGTTGCCATGCTCCAGCCTCATTGCCTCTGCCCTTATGTACCCTACTTGGCTCTGCTCTCCTCTCTTGGCTTCATTTCCTTCCACATGGATGTGAATTTTCTCTGCTAGAATACAAGGTGCTTGAAGGCATGCTTGAAAGCAGCACCCCAGTTCCTAGAAACAGTGAAGAGGATGTGGCCACGTATGGCTAATAGACCAAGAGGCAGCTACTTTATCCCCGCAGGTGATTGATTAGACAGAAGGGCAGGGATTATTTGAAGGCGGCCATCCACACTGGTGTTATCTTACTCCCAACAAGAACTTGCCACACGTTGCTCAGATCTGGTAGGGAGGAAAAGTGGTGACATTGGGGAGAGGGGTGGAAGAGGGAAGAAAGAACTTTTGACTCAGTTGTTCAAAACACTGATGGTTTTGAAACTGGCGGTGGGGAGAATGAAGACAGATTGAGAAAGTAACTTCAGGAAAGGAGGAAAGTAACTGATACAGTAAGCCTTGAGTGATCAGAAAACAAAGTCTGGGGTGGGGTTATAGCTACTAAAGGACAGACGTGGGGAGGGCATGTGTGGTGGAGACCTGGGGTGTGAGGGAGGACACAGAGGGTGTTGTATAGACAGGCTGAGCACCTTGTTAAAAAAAAAAAAAGTAAGAGTGAGCGGCTAACATGAAAAAAACAATCTCTCTGTATTTCCTTTCTCCTCTTTAATAAGCAATTATTTTGGTTTTAGTTTCTCTTTAACTTTCATACCTTGCCTTGCACACAGTGCTGGCTTGCATCAGAATTTTGTGCTGAAATAGTATCTTTTACAGAAAATAAAAGTGGTGTGGCAACATGTTCTTGAGGCATTGTGAATCAAAATTTAATCTTATTCTTATTTGCCTACCATATTATAATACAGGAAGGTAATATGGACTACTAGATTGATAATCAAATGGTTATTATAAAAAATACTGATTGGAAATGTGCTTTAGGAATTGTACTTCTTGCTTTTAGTAAGGATAGCAAATATTTACCAAATATCTAAAGCAACTAAACAAAAAAGCTGCAGTTATTATGTTCAATTTGATTGTTTAAGAGATTCCCTGAAAAGGAGGTTTTAGGGTTAGGGTTAGGGATGGTACAGGGACTGTCCTAGAAATTGCCAGGGAACTCCTGGGCAGGAAGGGCAGGGGATTCTATAATGCAGAACTGGAGAGGGAAGACTTTGCTGTGAAGAGACTGCAGCCAGATAAGGCTTGGTGAGGAGGAAGAGAGAACTAAGAGGATGGAAATCCAATGCTGAGTGACATGGGGAGGAAGATGTGCTAAGAATCCAAAAGAGCGGGTGAAGAGTGGGGAGTGTGAGGTCTAGAAATCCATCATGGCAGAGGCATGTTATAGAATATTCTTGATTTTGGGCAGTCAGTCTGCAGATGAGTCCCTCCCGTGGAGAGCTAGAGTGATTGTGGACAAGCAGTTTGGGAGATTACAGGTCTGGAGATGATTTGGGGAAAAAAATCCTAAAATTACAAGAAAAAAAAAAAACAAAACAAACAAGAAATGATATTGTGGGAGCATGGGCCTCTATTTCACGGCCAAATCAAAAACTCCCTGACTAGGAAGTTGATATTCTGCCTCTGAAGCGTGTGCATGGCTAACGGGAGGCCCAGGATTCTGTTGGGCAACAACTTGTAGCATGCCCTGAAATAGCCCTCGTACCTCTAGCCAGCTTGCCATCTGGAAGGCAAACCTTGTAGTTAGACTACCTGTAAGGTCCTTTCCAACTCTGATACCCAATAAGCTCCGCGATGCTGAGTGTCTAAAGGTGTCTTAACATTTACTTCGCAGCTTCCAAGCTGACTTGTGACATTTCCATTTTTTTTCAGTTTAATGTTCTTTATATATCTTTTACATCATTTTTCATTTTTTACCAGTGTTTGCTTTCTTTTCTCAGGTGTAGTCACCACAGAGTTCCCACCACTAGTTCACCTGTGCACCATCACCGCAGTCCCATGTGATCTTCCCTCCCTCATTCTGAGCCCACTCCCTCCCCTGTCTCTGATTTATGGTTGTGTTTATTTTTGTTTTGATTTATTGTTTTCATTTTTCTTTGATGCCTTATTTTGTTCCCCTATATTCCTCCTATAAGTAAAACCATCTGATATTTTTCTTATCCTTCTGATTTATTTCACTGAGCATAATTCCTTCTAGCTACATCTATGCTGTGGATGACATTCGTTTCTCTTTTTTTGATTGCTGAATAGTATTCCATGTGCATATATACCGTATCTTCTTGATCCAGTCATCTGTTTTGGGCATTTGGGTCGTTTCCATGTTTTACCTATTATAAATAGTGCTGCAATAAACATAGGCATTTTATTGAAGTTTTTGTGAACTTGTCAATTCCTGGGACTTTAGGGTTTTAGACTTATGGTATAGAGTGGTCATAGGCCAAAATCCATAGAGCTGCTGCTCTATGACCAGTCCTTTGATTAGCACTAAAAGGATGACCTTGTCCCTGCTCTTGAGAAGCTTATAGTCCAATTAGCGTGTCACATAAATATGAAAAGTGAAAAAAATGAGAGACATCACTAGGTTCTTATATTTCATTGTTGATTAAAAACTATAGACAGAGTGCTTTGAGTTTTCTGTGGATCTGATAGATAGAGGCAAGGATGAAGTGTAAGCTGGGTCTTAGAGACCAAATATTCTATTCACACCAACTTCCCTCTCTGTGTCCTGATTCCTGCTGGTTAATAGCTGAAAACACACATACACACACACACCCCTCAGGAGTAGATGAGGAGATACAAAGTTTTGACACAGCAAGAACGCTTAGCAAAATACTTCTATTAGGTACAGACAACAGCAATAAGGGATGGAGGGTGTTCAAATCAGATGCCGCCAATTTAGGGGATTACACATAGGAAAATTGAGATTAAGCAATTATAAAGTATTGGATCAACCAATAAACCTGGGGTCAAAAGTCTTAGGTCAGTTTTCATTCTGTTTTTTACTATTGCTAGAACTCAGGAAATGGAAAAGTCTTTTACGCTACTTAAGTTCGTGTTAGACATGAAAAATTTTTACTATATTATGGTAGACTATAATTTAACAAAGTTGGAAGTAAAATGAGAAACACCATCACAGAGATCTGTGTCTTCCACAAAGTAACTCTTGGGTATCGAGTGGAGAGATAATGGGTTTACTGCACAATTTGGATGAGAAATTGTGAAAGTTATTTCCCATTCTTGGGAAATAGAGAGCTTTTTCATCTCTGTTTTCCCTCCTCTTTTTTCAACAAATAATTTCATTAGCAACTATAATTATATTGTGCATAAGTACTTGCCATACCAATGACCATATGGCCCAAACCAGGAAACTACTGAGATTAGAAGTGCTACTAATAGTTATAATGGTTAACAGTTGAAAATCAAGCTTATTCTGGGGAAATTGGAGGTATGATCATCCCATCTATATGACATCAATCTTTCTCCTCCTCATCATCCCAATCTTTGTCTTTCTAATTTAGGGAGTTTCATTCATGCACTCTCTCCAGACATTGAAGAAATTTTGTTAAAACAAAGAAGCAAACCAACAACAAAAAGTGATAACTTAGAAAACGAAGAATCTCTAGGAAAGATAGAATGCTAAATGTCAGGAAGAAATTAAAGTTAAAAAAGTTGTTTGCAGAAGAATGATACAGAAAATATCACATGTGATGTGCACAAATGCAAGAAAAAAAGAGTTTGGGCCCACATAGGTTTTTTTAATCTACAGTTATGTGACCCTAATTTATGGCCTCTCTGGGTGTGTGTGTGCATGTGAAAGTGTGAATCTCTGTCAGCCTGAAGAAATGTGATTCTTGGATAGCACAGAGAAAAGGAGAGAAGAAAGCACTAGAGAGGCAGGGTGAGAGGAGAGTTGGGGATGCAGATGTAATTTAAAATTAGAACCCAACAAATGCAGAACAGGAAGGGAACAGCATTTTAAAGAGGCTGGCAGATAGCATCAGCTCATTAGTGGTTTCATTACAGTGTACATTGGTTGGCTCTCGCTCCTAGCGCATGCATGCACACTCACCCACACACAAAGTGATATATGTGCATGTGGGTATGGAGAAAGCAAATTAAATAAACACAGCTCAGGTTATTTTAGGATATCCTGAACATTAATCTCATCCTTGAAGGTAGTAGTGAGAATTTTGAAATGTTTCAGTCTTTCAAATTAGCCACTGCACTTCGCATATAATTGGATTCCCAAGGCATCCCTTCAGTAGGTGAGGAGTGGGGAAGGGCAGGGATGAAAAAGAACAGAGCTTTCTACCGGTTGGTTGGACGACAGGAGAATCTACAATGCTGGCACAGCACCGCTGTCAACGATCAGAGAACTTTGTTTCCATTTGGAAATGATTAAGGTCTTATTGCTCCTGTCTTAGATATGAAAGACTTGAAATACATCGGTTTGCTGTAACTAAGGTTGAATGACAACTCTATGCATGTAGTTAACAAAGTTCATTGAGAAGGAGAGAAGAGCACTGAAATTCAGGAAAGTTGAACCTTAAGAATTGAGTACCTTGATTGAATTTGATAGCTCTTAATGGGAAACTGACTGAACTGGCAAAAAAAAAAATGCAATGAGATTTGGTGAAAAGGATCATACTCAAATTTAGTTTTTTAAAATCCTCAGAATTAATCTGGCCCATTTTATTCAGTTAAGAGTAGAAATTATTTTACATAGGAAAGAAAGTTAGAAATAACATTGAAATTGTAGAGGTAGAATTAAAAGGGCTTAACAGAGGGAAGCTAATTCTGCTACAAAATATCTTCAGTAATCTTGTCTTGGGGGCTTTCATTTATTTATTTAATTTTCATTAAAGGTGAACTTTGATTCCCTAGGAAGGATTTCTGGATGAAACTTGGGTTGTAACCACTGAATTGACTCATTAGAAGACCAGGTGAGCCAGGCCATCTGAGAGACAATGAGGACCGGGTGGGAGATGGAAAGACTAATTCTGGACCCTGTCCAGAGACACCAGAGGGCACCATGACCCTTTCAAGAGTGGCAGGTCAGTGAAGGTCAAGGGAAACATTTCAAAAGATCCCTGGAGTACAGATGCTCTTGCCCTCCTAAGGGTGTTGGGTATCATCCTTGACAAGGATGCTGGCACATCTGGGAACACACCCTCCTGGTGACTATGACCTGAGTTATGTCTTACTATGACACAAATGGCCTATGACAGTGGCAGCCAGTGAGTATCTCCTGATCCTGCTGGATAGTTCTGTCTTCCACCTCTCAGAAACATTCATTTCCTTTTTCAATTGAATACCTTTAAGTGTGATATCTGTTTCAGGTAGCAGTAGCTCTCAGCACCATTTTTGGTCTGATTTCATTATACTCTCATGTTTTGTTTTAATCATATTAATAATATCTTACTAAATAAGTTTTCAGCAGTTACCTTGTAGTTAATGAGTAATCAAATACCCCCAAAATGTAAAATCAAAATCCATTCTACAGCTGCTCATGTAGAAGCCACTCATTTAGGGTAAAGGACATTTGCTGTATTTTCTGATATTGATGAATCCCCACACCAACAGCCAGGCAAGTACTACAATCTAGTTTCTATGTGCGGTAACAAGAATTTAGGGGAGTTTAGGAGACAATTATTGGAGGCTACATAGTGAAGGTTTAGATAGCAATTTCTATCTCCTACGGTTGAAAACACGATTTCTTGACTTATATTAACTATCCTAATCTTGGCCCGTTTGGCTATGTGCAGTAAGTCCTTGTTGCTTGGTTCTTTGAGATACTCTGGATAACTCTTCTCCCTGCTTCATCCTTGATGATTTTCTGAGAAGCGAGAAGGGCAAAGACCCAGAGTGATTCACTGAAGGTGCATATGGTATTCATTCTGCAGAGAACAAATATGGAACAGAGGAAAAAGTGACAGTCGCACCATTTGCATTTGGTATGTAAATTCAAGATACATATTGATTTACATGTATAATTTAGTAGCCAAGAAAAAAAAAACCTACATAACTAAATAAACTTGAGTACCCACCCCAAGCTAAAGGCTGGGCTGATGGTGGTGTTTGTAAATGGCACTGTGTGGTAGCACATCTCTGCATGCAAATGTGTACAAACTTAAAACTGTTGCTAGGTTAAACAACACCTTTCCCAGGAAGCATACTGATTTAGCAGTTTGTGCATTATGCATTGGTCTCTAGGGCAGAAGGCCCTTCTCCGCACCTCATCGTGAGGACAGAAAGATTCATATCCCTGTTCTTTCCTTGTTGAAGTCTACCTTTAAGTTTGTCTAGCTTGGCCATTTAAATACACACTTCCATGCATGAAGAGCTTGTACAGGTGTTTCCCCATTAACTTCAGGGTGGATCTAAATGCTTTGATGGGCTCCATCTTTATCTAAGCTTATTTCCTATTCTTACCAAATTTCCCCTTACTCCCAGCCCTTGAAATAAATAGATCCTTCTAAGATAATCCCTCCCGGTTCCCTGGACATATGAATATTCCCACCACCATGTTTTTGCTCAGTCCATTACCACCTGAAAGATACCCTTACTCTCGTCCATCAAAATGTCATTCATTTCTCAACCTCCACTTGAACTCGATCTTGGTGAAATCATCACAAAAGCTGAAGCTATGCTAAATTCTCCTTCCCAGGGCCAGTCACATTGTTTGAGGTTTGAAGTTATATTCTCAAATTTGGTCATACATGGTTTGTTGAGACACCTCAATAATTTTCTTAGTGTTAATGTTTGTTTATCAACCAAAGAGAATGCTCCCAAAGGAAGGGGCTTCATCAGCCTTTTTTATGACATAGTCCATCTGATGCAAACAGGACAATATTAGCACATAGTGCTGGACTAAATTATAAACAAATATTTCCTCAATGTTTACTCCTTGTCTACTTGATCCACAGCATTGCCATAGGAATCCTTCATCAGTGATCATAATTTTAAAATGTGTTAGCAGAGGCATGGAAAGGGTACAACAATGCTTTAGGGGATAGATTCACGTCCTTTAGTCCCCATTGTCCCCATTCTGTGTAAATTTTTTCCCC
Organism: Galemys pyrenaicus; assembly: GCA_019455555.1. Lineage (NCBI taxonomy): Eukaryota > Metazoa > Chordata > Mammalia > Eulipotyphla > Talpidae > Galemys > Galemys pyrenaicus. The sequence continues at coordinate 5,380,096 of JAGFMF010011464.1, read as the reverse complement.
GTGAAGAGTTCTTGCTTGTATTAAATGGCATCATGTATATGTTATAATCCTGGGTTCCTGAACCTTGACTAATAAGACTCTGGGAAGATCATTCTTTGCTATGTGAGAGCTGGCCTGTGTGCCGTAGAATGTTTGGAATATCCCAGGTCTCTGCCCACTAGATGAGAGTAGCTCCTCCAGATCCTGCACAGCTGTACCAACCAATGTGTGTCCAGATATTGTCAAATGTCCTGGGTGGGCAAAATCTGCATCACTTCTCTCCATTCGAGATACACTGCTATAATAAATGATCTAAAATCCCTAAAACACTTATCTCTTTTCACTGATTAAGTAAATCCCCAATGAGCTCTTAATACTTTTCTTAAAAAATGTTTTTATTCAGATTGTTTATTTTCATTAACATATTCACACAGCATTTTCTGTGTCCTTAACTCTCACTGTTCAAAGCACTTTACAAAAATTAACTCCTTTAATTTTTACAATACATCCATAATATAGACACTATAATCTTCCCCACTTACAAATGGGAAACCAGAACCCAGAAAAGTTAAGAAATTTAATCAAAGGTCACACAGCTAGTAAGTGGTAGAGCTGAGATCCAAATCTCTAGCTGTGGCTCTAAAGTAAAAGCCACAAAAAGCCAAAGTTAGTTTCTTCAGGAGTCATCATCATACATTCTGACCAGTTTTTATCAGTTCAGGGGGTGCCTAATTTGTGGATTAGCATAACCCCTATTAATTGTTTTAAACACCAAAGGATTTCTTTCTTAACAACCTGCTCCTGTGTGAGCTCTTTGCCACTGCTAGGGTTTGGATGCATGCCTCTACAGAACACGGGTGGTGGAAGGGCTCACGAAGAAAGCGTGGCATGCTTCAGAGGCTGTGGAGAATGTTCAGTCTTTCATACCCAAATGAATCCCTCAGTTCTCTGCACCCAGGGGAAAGAGCCCCAGACCTGTTGCTGTTTAGTATTTCCAGCTGTTTTATATTGTCAGACTATTCCCCAACTCTAACTCTCTAGTGGGTCTTTACTTCCAGCTGCACTGAGTCTAAACTCCTTTGACAAGATGTCCAGACCTTTCATTATCTCACTGTTCCCCACACAGTCCATCTGCTTTTTATGGGTCACCTGCCTCACTCCTTCCAACTTCCACTTGTCCAGGTGTTCAACCTGTTCTTTGAAGGCACAGCACAAATCCTTTCACGAAACTTCTTCTGGCACGGAAGCCCTCAGTTACTCTTTCTAAACTCCTTTCGCATACGCTTTCTGGTCTACCCAAATCTATTCATGAGACTAAACTCTGTGTGTATTCTGCTTCTTTTAAAATATTTACATCCATCTTATTAACTAGGTGGTATAGGTTGTGAAAGCTAGGACTCTGTCTTCTTCTGGATACCTGGCTGCCACCTGCCCCCATTGGTCATTCACATATCAATTTTCATGATCCCCTTGCCATGAAGGGCCCAGACATTTCTCCCCTTATTGTCAGAGATGCTAAACTTCCACAAAGTCTTTCAGTTCCTGATGGTAGCGCTATGAATTGTCAGCTACAGGACACGAACTGACATTCTCCCAAGAAAATCAAGTTTCTGTGAAGGAGAGTGTCACATCCAATTACTTGCCTTTGAAGAGGACCACAGACTTCCAATGACCTCCAGTAGCATGGTTTTGGTGTCAGTGGTACTGGGTGACAATATCACAGACATCCAGGCACCTGTCCTTGGGGCGAGAAAAGTTTTGTGACGCCAGGCTTCTCCCACTAGAAATAGCAAGTATGAGAAGAAATATTTTTAGAGCTAGGTTTTCATCAGAACATTTAATCTCGATGATGGTGATGGTGATACTTTTGTGTTCATAGTTTTTAGACAGTTTTCAGTACAATATCTATTATGATAGGTATAAAATATACAGGTATGGAGGGTGAGTGAATTAATCAGGCTTTTTAAGCCACTAGGCTCTGTGGCTGTCACCTGCGGCCTTGGTTGCACTAACACAGGAGGCACTTGGGAGCGTGGAGGTGGGACACGTGTGCCTGATGGCGGACACCTGGAGTATGAGTGCGAGCACGTGTTAAGTGTGCACACCTGAGCCTGGAGGCCAGGGCTATAAGGGCAGCGTCACTCAGACTCAGAGAGGAGATGGCTCTGAGAAGACGTGTGACTACAGAACAGGTGAGGCTGTGAGAGAACAGTGGCGAGCCCAGAGAAAGTGTAAAGATGTGGGGGGCTGGGAGGCTCATTTGCCTACTTGGCTTCCAGTCCCCGCAGCCCAGCCTGGGCCGACTTCCTTGATGCCAGTCTCCCTGCCCGGTGCGCCGTGTGTCTGTGTGCCTGCTTCCCTAGACAGCATTAAAGCCTGAAAAATCCACTAAGGACTCTGGACTGTCCTTTATCCACCTGGTGAATTGATAGTGCACCTGCCCCGTGCTGGCTGACACCCCAAGGAGGTACTACCCCAATCTATAAAACAGCTGTTGGGATCCCAAGTAGTTAAAGAAACATACTTAAGTATATATGAAGACCTTAATTTTAGTACTTTGAAGCACTTGGTTTTACAAATCACTTAATATAACTCTGCTGTAATCCATAGAAATAAATTATTTATGGAAAATTTCAATATGAAACTGGCCTGTGCCTTAATAGCAAATCAAAAAAGAATGTTTTATGTGCTTAGCATGATGAGGAACGTGGTTTATTGTTTTTAAGTTTAACAAGTATTTTGTTTTTTTTTTTTTCCCCACTGCCACCCCTTTGGCTCTCTCCTGCCCTTTTAAACTTAGTGTCTCCTATTTTTATATGTATTTGGCTTTGTCGAATTATCTGTTATATAAACACCTGATATATCTATTGAGACATTATCTGTTATATAAACACCTGATATATCTATTGAGACATAACTGTTTATTGCAATTTTGGTATTTTAATTTTTTGTTTCTCTCTTTTTTTGACATCTTGTTTTTGTGTTTTATTTCGGTTTCATTTCCATTGTATGATGTGTTGCTTCTATTGATTTTTTGTTTGAAATTACTGCTGAGGTGAGACTATGATGTACTATTTTTGTAGCCTGGTGGATGGTCTGATAGCATGTTTATTTTGGTGGACCACATTTTTATTCTTCCCTTTTCCATGAAGGGCCCAGACATTTCTCCCCTTATTGTCAGAGATGCTAAACTTCCACAAAGTCTTTCAGTCCCTGATGGTAGCTCTATGAATTGTCAGCTACAGGACACGAACTGACATTCTCCCAAGAAAATCAATTTTCATGAAAATTGATTGATATGCTTTTTGGTAGCCCCTTTAACATTTCTTTTATGCATGGCTTGTTGATATTTTTTAGGTTTTGATTTTCAGTGAGTTTCTTTACCTTTCTTTCTGTCTTGAATGGTAATCTTACAAAGTAACAAATTCTAGGCTAGAAAGCTTTGTCTTTGAGTGCTTTAAATATCTCCTACATTCTCTTCTTGTTTATAATGTTTCTCCTGAAACCTCATGGAAAGTATAATTGTTGTTTCCTTATTGGTTATTGTTCTTCACCTTGATGCTTTTTAATATTCTGTCCTTGTTGTTGGAATCTGTCAGTCTGATACATTTTATTTGCAACTCTTTGGGTTTCTTGAATCAGAGTGTCTGGTTCATTTCCCAGATTGGATGACTCATAGCTATTATTTCTTTAAATAAATTGTGGATGCCTTTCTCTTCTTTCATCTGGGACTGCCATGATACAGTTGCTATTTCTGCTTAGGTTTCCCCCAATGAGCTCTTACAAAGTTTTCATATTTTAAAATAATTCATTTCCCCTTACTGTTTTGTTTGTGTGTTCTCCATCAGTATGCGTTTATGCTCACCCGTTGCCTCCCTTACTTGCATTTTTCTACTGTTGAGACACTTTAGTGTATTTTAAATTCAGATATTGTGTTTTCTAGATCTATTTATTTCTACTTGTAGCAGTCAAATATCTTCTCGGTCTGTGTTGTGTTCCTATTTTATATCTTCCATTGTTTTTCTTCATTTGGCAAGCACAGTTATAACTGCTACCTTAAGTCTCTCTTCAGGCATATTCTGCTGTTCTGCTTGGCTGAGACCTCTCTCAGGGATATTTTTGTTGCTGTTCAGCATTTGTTACTATGGTCTAGCTCTTGACTTTTAGCTTTTATGGACTGTAATAGGAAAGTTCTTTATCTTAGCAAATTGGCTTCATGCCCTCCTCTAAAAAGCTGGATCTACTCCTAGGTTTCTTATCTAGGATCTTTCGGTGTCTGTTATTTCATAGATGCTGCCTTTATGCCTATTTAGATAGTCAGGGTACTTGTGCCAGTAAAAGTAGTACGTAGAAGGTTCTGGAGCATAGGGGCACTGAATGTTGCCGCCAATGAGAATCAATGTTCCAAACTTCCTGCTGTGCTGGAGCTACTTGAGTATCGTGAAGGAGATCCACAGCAATCCCTTACCCTAGGCCAACTCTTCTGTCAAAATGTCTTGTAGTTATTTTTTTTAAGATTTATTAATTAATGCATATAAGAGCTGGGTACAGACCAGAGTTGTGGGAGGTGTGAGGATTCACCAGAGACAGTGTGGGGAACAAAACAGGCATATAGACCAAAATACAATGAGGGGAGCAGCGGGTGAGGTAGGAGAGGTCTGTCGTGCCATGTGGGTCCCCTCCCTGGCCAGAGATAGAACTTGGACTGCTGTGCCACAGATGCTTCACAGTGGGGTGCCCAACCCACTGTTCCACCAGGGAGGTTGTCTTGTATAGTTTTGTACCAGCCTAAATATCTAGCTGTGACTGAGTGCTAGATATAGTGTTGAGTGAGGATGATAGTTGACGTGGGTCACAAGCATGCATTGTTCTCTTTGCTTTTCAAGCATGGTCAACTATCCTGGGGTACTGGCTTCTGTTATTAAGATCCAGCTGTTTAAACTCTGGTTAGTGAGAATATTCAATAGTTCTTTCAGTTTGGGTCCTGGATGAGGGTTAAGACAGGTGTTGCAAATATCGCAGCCTCAGGCTACAAACAGTAGCCTCTGCTATGAAAAGACACAGGTGATCTGATCTTTTTAGCCAGGGATCTGGCTTTCCCTGCCGGTTCTGGCTTCAGCTGTTCTAGAATGGGAGTCTCAGGTCAAGCCAGTAATCATTACTCTGTGACCTTCTCTAGTTCTCCAGTGGTGAAACTTCTGACCTGTCTATCAACTCTTGTCTCTCCCTTCTCCAGTGTAGTGCCAGGTCTCAGAGCTTCTGAAGTGGAGATGCCTCTGAGTCAACAACAGCAGAGCGGCTTTGTCCAACAACTGCCATTTTCTTTACTGGGTTGGGCTGTCTCTGTATTGCTGCAGATGCAGTTTAATTCCAGTTATTGCTATGCCTTTGTGCCTCACTGTTGCGACTTATGTATGTGGTCATCATCCATTTATTTTTCAGGGGTTGCTGACTTTGTCCTGCTGTGACTGACTAATGAGAATGTGCGGGAGGGAGCCTGTACCTTTACTCCTCACCATTATATAGTACTCATAGGACTCCCTGGTTGGTAAGCTTCCTCCGGTGTAATCTTACCACTGCTTACAAAACTTAGATTTCATTCTACTTTTTTCATTCATATTTTTTATTAAATTAAGTATTATAAGTCTACCAGGAAAAATCCCCAAAATGGAACCAAGTTTATTCAAAAAAGAGTAAATATGATAGAAATGTTACCTACCAGCCCAAAGACCACAGTCAGCCCATACTCACACTGGCTCCCACTACTACAGCTTTTTTATTGGTTCAGGGAAAACTAGAACATCTCAGTCAGAAAGATTCCTGAGAAATTCCTGAGTGATCAGTGACCATGCTTTGACTTAGTCACCTTTATTAACAAAACTAAGAAAAATTTTCCTGTGCTATATTCTTCAGTGTTAGAGGGTGTTGTATGCTTTGACACTCTGAGAATAAGACAAGTGAAGACATTATATATAGGAAGTTCACAAAACCATGGAAACCATTCTGTGATTCTTTATATCAGTTCTCCAGTCAGGAGAGTCTTTTCAGCATATCTATTGTACTCATTGTTCTCTAGAGAAAACTAGGAGTACTAACAGATAATAATACTAACAGATTCAATGGCTGATCTTCTGGAATCCTCCAATGAAAGAAAAATATTTGCTGTTAGAATCACTCAACTTGATTTAATAGAGATTACTAAAACACTTTTAGGTATAGTCAGTATGCAGAAGATGCAAAGATGAATTGTTCCCTCCTTTAAAGGGACACTGGATTTAAATAACCTTAAACTCCAGGAAGATATTGAACAGCAGCTAATGTAGTATATGACATGTAGCTTGTGTTCTATAAACATTACAGAGCAAGTAAGACAGAATATGACAAATGTTCAAAATTTGATCTAAATAACATACCTGGTTATTCAGAAGAGGTAGACTTCACACTGATTGGCAGGAGCAGTAGGAGTTTAAGGGAGAGTCTTGAGCAGTGCATGGTGAATGACTGAAGGAATTTGGGAAGTAGGCAGGAAAGTGAAAAGGGCCCTGGGACGTGTGTCAGAGAGGGGTAGAGTTGTAAGCTAGAAGACAGGTGGAGCTGTGCTCTGGAGAATCCAGTGCTACATGGAGAAGTTTTCCAGATGAAGACAGGTGACGATATGCCTTTTGTCTGGACTTCATTCTGCATCATTTTTAACAACTCTGGGAGATCCTAAAGTCCATTGTTCTAGTGAACCAATTGGTATTAACCAGGGCAATCTTTCCTGACTTCTAAACTTACTTTGTATTTTTCTCTCACATCTCTTCTTTTTATATTTTATTTGTGTCATTTTACTTACTTGGGCCTGTTTATCTCTCCATTCATCTAAAAAGAATCTGGTGAAAAGTTCAGGAGTTCTGACCTATTAATTAATTGTCAAGTTTTCTTTTTGTGCTTTGAGAAATAACACAGAATATTATGCAAATACTATGTTAGGGAGAAAAGTCTGACCAAGTTCTATTCTGAGTTTCCTAGGAGTGAAGTTCTCATTTAATACAAGAGAAATATCAATGTCTTGAATGTTTAGAGTGCATCTGTCACCAGCTCTCAAGGGAAGAGGGAAGGCAGATAAAAGGATTTTAAATCTGCAGTGACTGCATCTGGGATAGAAGGGACCAGTGTAACCCACGTACAAATGAAGTCTCTGGCGTTTCTCTTAATAATCTTCCAAGCATCCCACTGTCACTGACCCTTCCTATATAAGTACTGGAAATCAGGAAAACAACAACTATTCTTTGGTAATCGTATTTAAAGCCCCAACTTTCTCAGTCGTTCCTTCTACTCTGTTCCTTTCTATTTTGAGTTTCCAAAATCGATGACTCTTGCCCTCTGGGTTCTGTTTGTTTTTAAGAAAATCTGCTTTGTGTTCTTTAATCACAATAAAATGAACATGAACAGTGTCAATTCAGAGTACTACATCCTAGGGAAACATGGATTTTAATCTAAGTCATATCTTAAGTTAAAGAACAATCCCCTCATTTAATTCATGGCCATGCTTTCTAGGGTCCCTTAGTGCCCTAAGGGCTGAGAAGCATTATCTCTGAGCTGCATATAGGTAAAAGCTCTTGGGAGAGTCTCACTTTGAAAAGATAATTTTGTTACCAGATTTTGAAAACCATACCAGTCAATCCAGATTAGTCAAGATTTTATGGTTTGGCCTATCTGAGTCATGTTAGATATTTTTCTTGGGTCACTTTCTGAGAATAGCTCCCACTTCCCTAATTTACTAAGGTTATCATCAGCAGTATTCATCAATATCAGTTAATAAGTGAAAAGTTATTTTGCTCTTGACTAATCAAGATTAACTCTATTTTTTTCGATAGTTGTTATTACAGGTTCTTAAAAAATCTTGTTTTTATGAAAATGTTTGACTAAAATAGCATCAAATTTGTTTTGAAAAACTCTTTTGTTTTTATTGCCTGACTCTGTCTTTTGAATTGTTAACAGTACATGGGAAAAGAAAAAAAGATGTAAACTGTAGCTTTAAAATACCTATAACAGAATAGAAAAAAGCCAGTTGGTGGACACCATACCATATAAAAGACTTGACCCAACATTTTGGTTTTTGCTTTTTCCTGAAAGCTATTCTTCTTGGATCTACAGAGAACACAGCCGTGAACTGACATCCAGATGGGCTCTAATTCAAGAGATAACCAGGGGGAGTCCCAAGTACCCCAAAGCAATGGAATTACACCTTGTCTTGAACAGATGGCAGAACCAGAGACCTGGGATTTCCTAAAATGCAACCAAAAAGAACATTTTGTCTTAGTGTGAACATGTTAAATATCAACCTTATTATAGAGAATGTTCTTCAAAAGCTTGTTTCAACATTGGCACAGTCCAGAAACAATTAGAACTCTTTGTAATGCTCTATGCTCAAGTGAAAAGGTGTGTAAAGAGGTCCTTTGGGGAGACTGCACAGAGCCTAGGACAGGCTCATGCATACGAGCAAACCAACATAACCTGTCCACTTTGGAATCATTTGTGGTGGCCAAATATAGCCATGTTCCTTGAGAAAAATGTTGCGCTTGAGTGACCCATCATCCCTCCTTTCTCACACATACACCTCCATCTGACATCCAGGTGAGCCCCTGAGTAGAGCAATGGGAGGTCGGCAACGTTCAGGGACAGGTTAGCATTCAACAGTCCTCTCACTGATTTGTACAGAGTGTAGCTCAGGTTTTCTTGTTCACTGTGGTGCCAAGAAGGGCACAGAACAATTTCTCGATGATTCTGGCAGATGGGGTAAAGGAAGGGTCCTGGAGCCCTCGGTGGCTTTTTATGATTTCATTTACAGGGGTGACCAGGTTCACGGCAGGCAGGTGGGCCAGGGGGCCAGGAGGCTGGCTGGCCTCCCTGCTCCCAGTGCATCTCACTCTTGGCTTCTTTGCTTCTCTCGTTCTCATTCTCTGCGTTCTGCTGCTGTCTGTTCCGCTGGTGTCCTTGTAACGTCACCCTGATACACCCGTGCCTAAGCCCAGATGCACCCACTTGTGCACTTAGGTACGTGTGCAGCACCACAGGTGTCCATCATTATACCAATGGCAGGAGGGCAGAAAAGCCTGATCAATTTTCTCTGACCCTACATTCACCAACCACCAACATGTTATTCACTACTCTGTGAAGAAGTGTTCACTAAATGCCTCTACAACTTTTCTCATGTTGACTTCCCTCCAGTCTTTTTTTTCTTCCCATCTGAACCCTTGAGTCAACACTCACCATCATTTAGATGTCATCCAAAAGATCTTTTCAAAACACATGAAATTAACAGAGTCTGTGATCTATTCTTATTTTTACTTTCTGTTCTTCCCACTCACTGAAACATAACTGCTATTGGCCTGTATCATTAGATGTCTTTTGTTGTCTCATCTGTACAAATCTGTTCCTGGGTCCATGAAGTCAGTTAATCTTTCACATGTATCTGTATTTGATTCCATCACTTACACATAGCTTAGCATATTGTGTGTGTATGCACGCGCACATGTGTGTCATATAGTTGACCCTTGAATACAGTGGGACTGAGGGACACCAATCCCCCACATAGTTGAAAACTCAAATTCAACTTAGAGTTGGCCCTCCTATTTTTAGGGTTATCCATGGATTCAACCAGTTGACAAGCATGCTTGGCTGGGTTGGTCAAATCTCTGAATCCAAGGAGAGAAAAAAGTCCACATATATATATGAACTGATACAGTTCAAACATGTGTTCAAAAGTCAATTGTATATGCACATATTATCTGTCTGAATTAATACATACTTTCTTCCATATGGGTGTGCACTACAGAGGAATTGACACAATATGAAACTTCTGTGATTATAACAGTTTGACAATGAAATGTGTTTCTCCTCTCCAGGTTTTTCTGCAGTCCATCCATCCATCCATGATTAGACTGACTTGCCAGGGGTGATTTAAAATGACTATCTGAAGAAAATGCCTATTTTCTCCTCCTGGGCAGGGATTTTCCCACTTACCAAGGTGAGTTGTGCTGAGTTCCAAGCAGAATACTTCCAAATTCCTTTTATTGATTGATTTATTCTAGAATGTAGAACAACATGCATGCAACCTGTTTCTTTCTCTGATCTTCCCATCGCGTTTTAGGACTTTTAATTCTTTAGGTCCCAAGCAAAATGTACACTTGGACTTGTCCCAGGACTCCTGCATCTTACTATGTCCCTATCATTCTAGGGGAGAAGGACAAGTTAATATGGTTCTAGTAATCACTAATAGTTCTTGCAATTATTTTAAGAAAATTCCTTTTCTCCCAGTTTTTGGATGTCCATACACAGAGAACAGAAGAAGCCTACCATGTGCCAACTCTTGTCCTAGTTCTCCAAGTTCTTAGTAGCTATAAAGACTCTTATTTTTCTCTTCATTGACCATCTGCTAGGGTTTCTAAGCCATCTTCAAGCTGAAGATTTTGGAGAGGACTAGAACTGGTTTAGAATAAGGGAACTAACACACTTGATATATAGTTATACATTTCCCTCAAAGTTTTAAAGCACTGGTTTACATGGTGTGCATGTGTGTATAGAAGGGGAGTTGCTATATTGTGAGAAAGTCAGAGACTACATATTTATATTATCTGTTATATATAATGTGCCACTATTGCTTCTACTACATATTGTTGAAATTTGAATTATGTGTCTAATTTGACAATGTCTTTGGCTTATATCTGTGAGTCACAACTGATAGAAAAGAGACAGAAAACCTCCCCAGTGTGTACAACTGCATGTATTTAGCTGGCCTTTGGGATATTTTAATCGATTGAGCCATTCAGTGAAAAGACCCAACAAATGCCCCTCATTTGACATTGTTAGTTGTGGACTATTTTTTTTCCTCCTGTATCAACCACTGTGCCTAATTAGGCAGCAGATTCGAATCTTCATGAATTTTTCAGGCTGATACGTGTTCTTTCTCAGGGCTAATTTGCTGTATCTGAGGGCTAACTCTGGTGTACATTGTTGGTGGTGTCTGACCTTATTCCCCTATTTGGATTGAAATTAGTTGGGGGACTATAGCCAAGGAGGTCATTTGGTAAATTATCTCTCTAAAAACAGGTCTGCTTTAGAGAATGTCCTTTTTTACTCCCCATCATGCTCTAGCCTAGTAGTAGTGTATGCTACTACAGAACTTTATCAAGAAGAAATGCAAATCAATAAAACTTTACCAAGGATTTCAGGAGCTTAAAAAATGCAGTAGAGAACTTAGTTATAAAATTTGTGTAGAGGCCTAGAATAATTCCATCCTGTGAGGTTTTTCTATTCAAATTATGGAGGGTTGGCATGTACCAATAAGGGACAGAACTTTGTAAGTAAATGAGAACTAAGGAAATCTGCTTTGTTAGGTGATTTGCTATAGCTGTTTTAAGGATGTTGGAAGAATCTAGTTTTTTTTTTTTTTTTATTGGCAACAAGTAAGGTCATCACATTTAACCTTGTCCTGTGGACATGGAAGGAGAAGGCAAGGTACTAATCCACCCCCTGCAAGTTGTTGTTTCTAATCATAGCTTATTAGTGGTGGGAATTATTAATAAGTATCACACAACTATTTGCATCTGTTGAAAAAGTCATCAGCACTAATTTCCACAAATTGGTTGCAATTTCCAGTAAGAAAATACCAATTAATTTATTCACTGAGTCTTATAATGAGTTAGCCCAGTAGAGACTGGCTTGGTGGTAAGAGTACAGGAGTAGTATTCAGGACTACAAGTTTGTAGATTACTCTTGGCACGCCTCAACACTTTGGATGTTTACCTTATCAGAATTTTTTTAAAAGACACTATTCCCAACAAGGCATGAAAAGAATATCTCAAAAAAGATTAAATCAATCCCTATATTTTTTCCTTTAGCAATCTTCTTTTTTAATTTTCCATTGGAAAGACACAATATGATATTTAGCTGCCTTTCTCCCTCATAATTTATATATAATTTGGGGTACAGTAATACTATCCTTCAGCTCAAAAAGAAGCTGTTATATTGGAATGCAAAGGGTCATTTTATGTATGGGTATACATACTTTTAATTAAAATTATTTTATTGCTTTTGTTATGTAATTAAAATTTACAAAGTGATTTCTCACAAATATTTATTAATATTAAGCCATTTTTGGCATACACCAGTAAATTGCAAGCAATTGCTTTATTGTGCATGTGTAATTAAAGCAACTAAGTAATTACATTTTTCCTAGAGTATAGTTGACACTATCACATTTTTCTAAGTTTTGGTTCATTTTTATTTTCATTAGTGAATGCTTCCTAGAAGTCCAGATAAGGAGTGTCAGTTAGCAAGAGAGAGAAGTAGCTTCTTTGACCAGGCTTTGAGAAATACACACGGATAGCCTGTGCCATGTTTGTGTTCTCAATTACTTTGTTTTCCTAGATGTCCTTCTTTTCCTTTATATCCTGGTCCTGCATCTTGTCACTATCTGGATAGTTAGTTAAATATTCCTAGAAGGCATTTATTTATTTTTTTATATATATTTGACATCAATTGTAGTCCCCATGGAGTTCCCACCACCATTTCACCGATGAACCTTCACCTCAGTTCCTTGTGCTCTTCCTGCCCTCGTTCCAGTCCCTCTCCCTCCCCCTCCCACATCTGATTTGTTTTTCTGTTTGTCTTTTTATTTTGGTTGTGTTGTGATTTTCCATGATCCCTCATTTGGTTCCCTTATAGTCCTCCTAAAAGTGAAACCTTCTAATATTTTTCCTTCTGACTTACTTCACTGAGCATGATTCCTTCTAGCTCCATCTGTGTTGTGAATTCTGTTTTGTATATGTACCACATCTCCTTGATTGAGTCATCTATTTTTGGGCACTTGGGTTGTTTCCAGGTCTTACCTATTATAAATAGTGCTGCAGTAAGCATGGGGATACAGGTATTCTTTTGAATCAGTGTTTTTGTGTCCTTTATATAGATCCCTAGGAGTGGTATTGCTGGGTCATATAGTAGCTGCATTTTTAGTAGACTGAGGAACCTCCACACATCTTTCCATAGTGGTCGGATTAACTTGCATTCCCACCAGCAGTTTAGTAGAGTTCCTTTTTCTCTACATCCTCGCCAGCATTTTTTGTTGGTTTTTTTTAATACATTTCTTAATGAATTCTTTATATCATAATCTAATTACATAGATTTAGACTGGTGTTCAGTTTAGAGTAAATAAGTGTATATCTATCCAATGAGACCATTTGCTCTTCACGATTCCTCCTTGCTTGCTCTTCCTCAGATATCACCAATTCCCTTGGGTGCCACTTTAAACAACCAATTCCCCATGAGAGTCTCTAGTGTACAGACTCCATGTCATGTGCATGGATTTCTGTGCATATCAACTTACCTGCAGAGCAGCTCAGCATCAAATGGAAGGAAAGGCTACATTACCACGATGATAAAGAAGAGAAACAAGAGAAACAAATAAAAATAACATACCTAGATAACACTGTCATTCTTAACCACAATACAGAATGAAGGGCTGCTAATGCAGTGGAGATTAAATAGCTGTGCAGGATCTTGCTGAAGGACCATTCTTTCACCATTCATCCTGGTGCATATGCCAGACCAGACAAAGTCTTGGTCTCCAATCTAAGTTGTACATTCAAAGGAACAGAGTCAAATTTTTCTCTTGAAACAACAGAGATAGAAGGGGCTCTCCTAGATACTATTTGGAACAGGTGTTTAGAAGTAAAATAATGGGGCTAAGAAATTGCCATGACCCGTTCTCCTTTTTATGGTCAAGAGGGACTAACAAGGCCCAGATTTCCCCTTCTACCTGCAACAACCTTCTAAAAAGAGACAATTGATAAAATACTCTTTTCCAAGAACCTGGACTTGAGACAAACATAGTGATACATGACTGATGGGAAACAAAGTAAGTACTACAGTATCCCAGGTGAACACCTTAAGCAAGTTCAGGCTCTAGCATAGGGAGGGGAACAGAGATAGAGCCCCAGTAGATGCCCTGAGTTGGGTATTGCAGGGAATGCAGATGGCCAGAGTTTGCATGGCAGACTGACATAGGACAGAGTTGCTAAAGAGAGAACCTAGAGATCTGCAGAGTGTGACCCTCATGGATTGAGCAGAACACTAATTAGAAGGTGATGGGAGGAAGCTGCTCCAGGCCAGGGAAAAATGATACAAAAGGATTAGAAGGGAGAACACTTGGTGCCTTTCTAGGGACAGACAGGTTACCAGCCTGACTGCAAACCTCAGGGTTATGGTGGTTTTGGTAGAGTACTCAGAGGAGTCTTGCCTTGATAGTGAGGGATAAGTAGCCCTAGAGTAAATACTGCTGTCATCTTGCCTAAACATTCTCGAAAGAAATTTCCCAAAGAATAAAGCTTTTTCAGGTACACAATAACCCTGATTTGCTGGAAGCTGGCTTTTGATGAAGTGGGTGCAGAAGAGAAATCTGCATTGTGAAAAGCTCTGCAGGGTGAGAAACTTGATTGCTGGGGGGAAATAGCAGTCACAGATAACTCTGAACACTCACATACTTCAGCCTTCCACCAGTCATAACAAGAATTCCTGCAAACTCCAACCCATGCCAACTGAAAATTCTTGAAGAACTTCCCACATTCAAAGATGAGTGAGTAATCAAAAAGAAGGTGCATAGAATCTATCTTTAAAAATGTTCAAAAGAACAGAAAAAAACACAAATGTAACTTCTAGAGAATGATACATCAAGATATGCTCCATAAAATGTTACTGAAATCAGTTTGAAATGTGATGGAAGATATCACTGTTTTTTTTTTTTAGGACATAAATATCAAACAAAAATACAAACTAGAGCAATGCAGAGGTGCAAGAGGGTCTGTAAAATATAACAAGAGGATAGGCTGTAGAACCAGAACAGGAACAACCCACATAGTGAAAGGAAGAGAAAAACAAAACCATTCAAGAAATGAAGGCCACACTAGTATAAAAGAGAATCGACTGAAGAAAATGAGCTTATTAAAAGCAAACAAAAACATTGAGTTATAGGTATCAGGACTGAGAATAGGGAGCAAATAGAAACAGAATGAACAAAATTAAAAACAATGGAAATAATAGACATGGAAGACAAAGAAGGGACTTTCAGTTTAAGCTTGGAGAGTATTCCTAAAGATAAAGGAAATACTGCATGAGAAAACTACTTTGAAATATTAAGAAGATGGTTACAGATGAGGCAAAACTTGAGTCTTGGTGTTGTTTTTACTTCTTTCAAGAACCAACTTAAGACTGATCTGAACCAGAAAATTTCCAGCTAGCAGTTTGCTGAACTTGGGCTATTCCTGCAGCTCTGCTGGGTTATTATAATGTGATTTTCCTTGTATGATCACACTGGCCTTTGTTCTTTTTAGTTTGGATAATTAAGCCATCTTATGAGGTCTGGGCTTTTTTTTTTTTCTCCTTTATGTCCCCTTTTTCACTTTGGATGGACAGTGTGCAGCATACACTGCACACAAAAACCAAAAATGAAAAGACAAGGACAAATTGGGGACACTTGGTGGTAAGAGGGGGAGGGTAGAGGGCAGACGGGAGCACGGGGGACTGAGGTGATGGTGCACTTGGTGATATGGTGATGGGGAATACATGGGGATTACAATTGATGTCAAATATATGTAAATTAAAGGGAAAGGATAAAAAAATAAACAGTGAATGACTAAAAAAAACAAAACAGCAGTGTAAACAAAAGAAGACAAAGGACAAATGATTTGATGAGGACACTGGAAGTTAAAATATATTTTTTTCTCTATCATCTTGACTAGCAGTGAGTGAAGGATACACGGGGGCCCTGCAAAGCTTCCTGCGCCCCAGTGCAAGGTCAAAGACAGAGCTATGAGGAGATGCAAAGCACTTCCCTTTGGTCGCTGTGTTACTGTTTTATTGATGACGGTGATGAAATTCTCTTTCTGTGAAATTTAGCCCTGAACAGCAACAGTCAAAAATTCTTTTTTTGTGAGTTCTTCTATTATAAATGCCCCTCCGCCAAGGGCCCTTGCAAATTATTCCTATAAACTGGAATGTTGTTTTACTGAGTTCTTTTTTTTATTCTATTTTCTCCCTTTAATTTATATATATTTGACATCAACTGTAATCCTCATGTATTCCCCATCACCATATCACCAGTGCACCATCACCTCAGTCCCCCGTGCTCCCGTCTGCCCTCTACCCTCCCCCTCTTACCACCAAGTGTCCCCAATTTGTCCTTGTCTTTTCATTTTTGGTTTTTGTTGTGTCTTTATTGTTATTATTATTATTAATGTTCTTATTCCTTTCCTTGATCCTTATTTGGTTCCCTTATATTCCTCCTAGGGGAGGAACCATCTGATATTTTTCTTTTTCCTTCTGACTTACTTCGCTGAGCACAATCCCTTCCAGTTCCATCCATGTTCCTATGAATGCATCTAGTTTTTCTTTTTTGATTGCTGAATAGTACTCCATTGTGTATATGTACCATAGCTTCCCGATCCACTCATCTGTTTTTGGACATTTAGGTTGTTTCCAGGTCTTACCTATTTTAAAGATGCTGCTATAAACATAAGGGTGCAGGTATTCTTTTGAATCAGTGTATTTGTGTCTTTTGGGTATATTCCTAGGAGTGGGATTGCTGGATGGTATGGAAGTACCACATCACACCAGTGAGAATGACACATAACAAAAAAAGTAGCAACAATAAATGTTGACAAGGATGTGTAGAAAAAGGAACTCTCCTACACTGCTGGTGGGAATGCAAGCTGGTCCAACCGTTATGGTAAGCAGTATGGTGGTTCCTCAATCTACTAAAAATGGAACTTCCATGCTGAGTATTCTTAAAAGAAGTAGAAATTATGTGACGCAGTGTCATGAACTGGGAAATCAGGAGTCGTGGTCCTAAGGCCAAATCTTGTGTAACTTTGAGCAAGATTCTTCATCATTCTACCTACTATTGCCTAATATTTTGAATCAATTAAAGGTTCAAACACTGAAGAATATGCTGGACAAGAAGTGAAGGCTCTGGAGTTCTCAGCTTGCTCTGTGCCCTGGGAGAAATCACTGGATCTTTCTTCTGTTCAGTTCCAGGGCTCTGACAGTTCCTGAGTCATAGACACTTAACAATTATGACTTGAAAGAATAATTTGTTTCAGTTTCCTCCAATGTAAAATGAGGGGTATGCACTTGTATGGTACCTAAAAACTTTCCACCATAGAAATCTAACAACTCCCAGCTTTGCTCTTATTGGTAAGCATTTCTGCTATGCATTTCAATTGCAGCAACTCTGCAGATGCCTGTTTTTTTTTTTATGGAAGATGTGTTTGTCCCCATGTGCTGTTTATACATTCCATGTAGATTGTAAGGTCCATCCTCACTTGCACAACTTTTGAGAACAGCCAGACAAAAAGTCCAGAGGGCACACTGAAGGATTCTTCCAGGAAGCTTATAGCCTGTCTCCTTTGGCTAATTTGCAAAAGCATTTTTTGATTTAAAACAGAAGGAGGGCGAATCCCTGGGAGAAAACTCACATCCACTAATGTTCCTTTTGGAGTGAGTTATGAGAGGAAGCCCCAGATGGATTATAGACGAAAGTTAAACTTTGAGACACTAATTTATTGAAAAGGTAAAGATAGTAAAGAACAAAAAGTGCCCTGAATGTTGTGTCCGCCTGTCCTTTTTGCCCCATGCTCATATGTTCCAGAAGTTTGATAGTCTCTGAAAGGAATATGTACATCTATAGAGGCAATGGCACCTAGACTCCTAAGGAAAATCTTTGTCCCTTGGAAACAGTTGAAATGATCATTTTGTTTAGATTCTCCAACTAGAGGTAAATGGACAAACTTAATTTTTTTTTAAGATTCATTTTTATTTATGCATACAAGAACTGGGGTGCAGGCCAGAGGTGTGTGAGGGGAGGTGAGAAGATTCACCAGACAGAGTGTGGCACAAAACAGGCAAATCTAGTGAAATACACTGCTGAGGGGTTAGGGTTAGGCAGGTTAGTCAGGAGAGGTCTGCTGTGCCATGTGGGTTACCTCCCTGGCCAGGGATCATATTCTTCCTGCAGTGGCTGCTGATAGCTTGAAAGCACTAACTTTAACCCCTGCACTACCAGGGAGGCCCAATGGACAAACTTTAAAGAAGATATTTCATTTTAAGAAACAACTAACGTAGTAGAGCTGTTTGGAAGCAATATTATCACAGCCTCCAACAATATTCTGGAAAAAATTTATACAGTGACTAAAGTGATATTTAGTATAACACTTCATCAATTTGAAGGTAGTCATTATTTTCACATTCCTGAAATCATTTTATTACCAATAAAGTCTGTTGCTGTGAATCAGGTAAGAGGTAGGTCCAGGAGGTGCATAAGCAGCTGTTATTCTTGGAAGGATTGCCTCAGTCTAACTTCTCAGTATTTTAGTCAGTCAATACACCTTGTCAGCACCAGTTGAGGAAGGACTGGTTCTGTTCTGGAAATTTTTTGTTGACACCATCTGGTAAGATAGAAAAGAGCACCTCCATCAAGTTTTGATGCAGAGTAGGGCCAATGATTTGGAAGAATTTCTGTATACAATGATGGAATACTCTTTTCAGAAAGGCTGTATTACCAGTCATGCTGAGGAAAAAGACACAGAGGATAATAACTGTAAATTTTACATATTTTTAAGTGTCATTACTTTAATATCTATTTTTTGGTTTTTCTTCTTTACTCAATTTTAGCTATTTAGTCTTTCGTCCACAGAGTGCTCACTTGGTACTATCGCCTATTAGCAAAAATCTTGATTAGATGAAATTTAGGGAGTATATTTTTAAAAAAATATTATAGATTTCCCAACAATTATTTCTCTAAAAACCAGGGGTGGTAGATGAATACATTAATGACTCCTCCTAGTGATCTCTATAACCACCTTTTGTTTGCAGTGTGACTTTAAATCAACAATTGATAATATATTACTTCATTCCTTAAATCTGCCTGGACTTGTGACCCACTTTAACCAAAAATGTAAGGTGACAGTGATGACCACTTCTGAGAATAGGTATTATTCTTTTAAAAAGATTTATTTATTTATGAATACAAAACTGGGGGATGCCCAGAAGTGTGGGTGGTGAGAGGATTCACCAGAGACATAGTGGGGAACAGAACAAGCAGATTGATTGAAGGGGAGCAGCAGGTGAGACTGGAGAGGTTTGCTGCGCCATGCGGGTCACCTCCCTAGCTGGGGATCGAACTTGTGCTGCAGTGGCTGTGAATGCTTCATAGTGTGATGCTTAACCCCTTGCGCCACCAGGGATGCCTGAGAATAGGTCTTATAAGTCCTAACAGACACAAGTCCTCTCTCAAAATGTTGTTAACCGTGAGAGCGACAAATCTGGGATCACCTGTTGAAAGATTCAGGATTGAAATATACAGGAGAGTCCCGTATCCTTTATGGGCATCCTACTACTCTGCATGTATTTGACCCGAGATTTATGATTGAGCCCAACTGACAACAGTAGAATTACCCAAATGACATGGATTCATGAGCAATAGAAGAATTCTTGTTTTAAGCTACTGAGATTTGGGGTGATTTGTTACACAGCACAGCTCACTGATACATGAGGAGGAACATATGTTTCTCACAAAATCAGGTCATCCTGAAGTTCATATCAAGAAGCTTTTTTTGAAGATGTTTTGAAGCTTTAGAATCCTACATATCCATCTATTTCTGCATTTCCCAGGAGTAGGAGAACTGAAATTCTGTATGACAGGCTGCTCTTGAGATATTTTCAACTTAGTTGGAATCAGGATTTGCCAGAAATGTCGTGAGACAGCTTGTTTAAGTGCGATTTCCTGCTTGGTTTCTTTTTTTAAAAAGGAGAGAGAAAAAGAAAAAAAAAATAATGATTTTTGGATGGACTTCATCTGTGCTGGACACATTTGGACACGTAGTGGAGAGGAACCAATGCGTAAGCATCTCCCAGTACTTTGGGAACTTTAGCAAAGTCTTAAACCACCTGAGAAATCTGAAGATTGAATGTTTGAAGTGAGATTCCAAATTAATAACACTGACATCACAAATTGCTTCCACAATTCAATCTCTCACTCCTCAAAAACATTCTGTTTAGAGTGCCTTGTCTTCCTGTGGCCGAGTCTTCACTTAAACTGGGTCTGTTCCTTTACTATCATGCTTAAAAATTACTGGAAGATCATCTTCATTTCTCTTCAGACCTCACACTGAAAGGTGAGTTTTAGACACTTTACTATTTGGTTAATATTTTACATTTCAGTTTTCCAATTCAAACCAGGGAACTAGAGAAGGGTATGAATAAAACTTAAGCTATAGGTGCACATTTAGAAAAAAGAAAGAGCAAAGGATGAATATGTATGAAACTTATTTTAAATGCCATATTTATGAGGAGAGGAAAAATATTGGAGCCTCGCTTTCCTTTTACATATTTTCAAAACACCACATGGGATTGAGTGGGACCAAGTGAAAAGTATAAAATTTGTTGAGTGTGGTGGGTGTTTGAGTGTGGCAGTGCAGTAAAAAGTTGGCAGTGTGAATTTTCTGGGGCTCATGGATAGGAAGACAGGCTGAAGTCTTAGAAGAACACATGGTTCTATAGTGCCTGGTTTTCAACAGGTCATTTGGCATGATATTTTCCCTCTTTATGCATTGGTTTACTTCTTGGTACAAATCAAGAGGTTAAAGGGCACCAGCTTTAGCGGGCAAGCACAGGAGCTTGCTTTTGTCTCTGCAGAATCCTTATTGCCTTGGTGACTGCTCTGTACCTATGCCAAGTCCCTGTGACAGTGACAGCAATACTACATTGTTGTTGTAGCCATGAAAAGACAGAAGGACCAGAGGAAATATTCAAGGAATTTTTAATTAGACTGGCAATTATTTCACCCATTCTGTACTCAGGTCTACAGTGCCTGAGAAGTCAAAATAAGAACTGGAATAGACAGAAACTGCATTTTCCAACCCAGCATGCCATGTCTTGGTGTCCAAGCTATGAAAAATAACATATGGGCAACAGAGGCATAAGTGGAAGAGTTAGTATTCATAAAGATGATTCTGGTTACATCAGGTGTGTTCTTTGGAGTCCATGCTGCCAACAACATGAATAACTTAGGTCAGTGTACTAGCATAAGAAAGGCCTCTAATACAAATGGTTGAGCAGAAAAAAAAAGCTATGACCTACACTTGGTATCATTATAAACCAAATAAACAAAACTATGTATTTCTACCCTGTAAGAATAAAAATTCATAGAAAAGAATTGGGATGGCATGTTTAAAATAGTTAACTCTGTGAAGGCACTAAGATATGGGTCTAGTCAGAAAGTATTTTTGAAGGCACTAAGTACAGGGTCTAGTCAGAAAGTATTTTTGTTTCTCATAAACTAAAGAATTAAATAAATGACTTAAAATGATTAAAATAAGTGAGGTATGGGCATCCATAAATACATTTTTTAAAGATTTATTTATGCATACAAGAGCCTGGGGTACAGACCAGACAGAAGTATGGGTGGTGAGAGGATCCACCAGAGACAAAGTAGGGAGCAGAACAGGCAGATCTACTGAAATAAACTGTTGAGGGGAGCAGCGGGTGAGGCAGGAGAGGTCTGCTATGCCATGTGGGTCCCCTCCCCAGCCGGCAGCAGGGATTGAACTCCTGCTACAGTGGCTATGGTTTGCTTCATAGTGTGTTGCTTAGCCCATTGTGCCACCAGGGAGGCCTGATAAATAAATTTTATTTACCAACATTTTTCTTCCCCATTGTATACATAAAAACAGTCATTCACCTCCAGGACCCTTATTTTCTGTTTGCAGACATGACTCATAGGTATATTTCCTATTTCAATAAAATGAAATATGCTCTTTTCTTGATTTCCATAAATTTTTCTTTTAAGATAGCCCACTCTCCATTTATCCTTCCCTTTCCTGAGGGGAATGTTTATTTATCTACCAGTTTTGTATTATTCATAATGTGTTTTTTTTTTGGTTTGAATTGTATGACTACTGTTCTTTCACTCTCAATTATTAATCAGTCACCAAGAATTTACCAAACACCAGTTTTACAACCAGCCATAGGAGATATATTAGGCAAAGCAGACATGGATTCTTCTTTTGAAGAACTAATTGATGAAAGAAATCAACAACAACTAAAAGAAGTGACTCAAAACCAGTTTTGATGTAGTATAGAATATGCACAAAATAGTACAAACTAAATCCATAAAGCTTCCATCCTCCCTTCCTTGCTTCTGCAAACATTAATTATTTACTGTGTTCCAGACACTAACCTGGGAGTTGGGCTTATGTCAAAAGTAAGTCAGAATGCCTTGTGCTTGTAGGTCTTTTATTCAAGTGTGGGGAAATACATACTAAGGAGGTAAACAAATAATGACCATAGCTTCTGAGGAATAATAAATGCTATAAGAAACATAATAAAGGATGATAAGAGAGAAATGGTCCAGGGATGGAATTTTCTTGAAAGGTCAAAGAAGCTGGGGCATCTCTAGTGTTACAAGGGGTTGAGCTCAGCACTATGAAGCTATCCCCAGCCACTGCAGCATGAGTTCAATCCCCGCCAAGGGTGGTGACCCACATGGCAAAGCAGAACTTTCCTGTCTCCCCCGCTGCTCCCCTCAGCAGTGTATTTCAGTAGATCTGCTTGTTCTGTTCCCCACTCTGTCTCTGGTGAATCCTTTCACCCCCTGCACCTCTGGTCTGTACCCAAGTTCTTGTATGCATGAATAAAAAGAAATCTCTTTAAAAACAAGGTCAAAAGAAGCCCTCCCTAGAGTACTGATATCTGAGATGAAACTTGAATTTCAAAGGGATCCAGAAATGGGAAAATGTGGGGGAAGAGGGTCACAGAACAGGATCACAGGCTCAAGATGGACATGAGCTTGGTATACTAGAGGGTTTGCCAGGTAGAAGAGGCGCTCGAAAGCAATGAAAAACCATGTGAATAGTATTGAATACTTTGGGCCGCAAGTCATTTGACAGTTGGGAGTCTAGGGAAGGGCCTGTTTGGAGTGAGTAAAGTATACTTTCAGGAGAAATTTCATCAATGCTCGCTTTGTGACCCTACCTTTGTGGGGTGGTGGCTCTTTCTGACCACACAGATGGTGAGAAATCCCTCCAGGACATTCCCTCTGCCCCCACCTCACACAGGTTTCTATGGAGTACCATTTGAGCCTGATGGATAAGCACGGGAAAGAACAAGGCATTTACCAGGGAAGGGGAAAACCAAGTAAATCAACAATATTCTCCTAATCGGTTTCCAGAGGCATTTGTCTATGCAAGAAGGAGATGTTTGATATTCTGGTTGAGTAAGTTCTTGATTCCAGGTCATCAATT
This sequence comes from Galemys pyrenaicus, assembly GCA_019455555.1. Lineage (NCBI taxonomy): Eukaryota > Metazoa > Chordata > Mammalia > Eulipotyphla > Talpidae > Galemys > Galemys pyrenaicus. The sequence continues at coordinate 5,356,781 of JAGFMF010011464.1, read as the reverse complement.
ATGATAATAGAACAAATCAAAAAGTTTCCAGCAAACAGAAATTCTTCATTTCCTGGCTCTACTCAACTTTATTGATTGGACTATTGGGTACGACTATAAATTTCATGTAGAAATGCTAGAAAAGCTTCTGGCTGGGACCTTTGTTGTTTCCAGTCTCACAAAAGGGTTGACTGACCTGCGATGCTTTACATCATCCATCCTACACCTCTTCTGCTTGTGGACAGAGGCAGATGCTCATGGGTAATGCTATATTCACCCTTGTCTGAGAGAGTGGCCACCATATGTGTTCCATATTCAGTTGCAGATATCTATAATCGCCATTTTCTTCCAAAATATTTCTTTCATTTTTCTTCTAAGATGCTAATCATTAGAACTCTTTCTTGGAGTTATAAAATACAGGCCCATAGTAAATAAATATATATTCCCAGGCAAGATGGGAGAGCTTAGTTGTATGACTCACACATCTTTCTAAATAGGTTCATGTTAATATTCATATTTATCTGGAGAGACAGTATGAAGTTGTGACATTTATATAAGTTTATATAAGTATTTCTATAAGTTCAAATGCCTAGCTCCTTCTCATTAGTTTGTACAACTTGGCACATTGCTTCACTTCTATAAAACACAGCATCTACCTCCGCTAAGCCTGAGAGATTTCTTAACAAGAATTATTTTATCATAATTTTGGAAAGTACTAGATTTCTGAAAGGATTTTAAAGACCAAAGTCCTGTGCCCTTTCAATAAATTTGGAGTATAATTAAAAAGAAATCTTTTAATGATCTCTTACTGTGTCTTAGAGAAGTTGCTAAGTACTTTACATATATTGTTATTTCATCTTTATAGTCCAGCAAGATAGGCTTACCCTAAATATTGGTAACTGTTAGACATTCAGTAACTCTGCTGTCCATGCAACAGGGCACACTGAAGCTAGATTTTAGAAGGTAATCAATGATGCAAAACTGGAAACGTTAGAACTGCAGGCAAGTGTGTAGTGAAGGTGATGTGTTGTGGGAAATACACACTCACTTAGATACCATGTTGGAGACTATGTTCATAGTCTTAAATCATTTGCAGATATCACTTTGTAAGCACACATCATTTTTTCTCTAGTTCAAATATCTTTATTGTATTGTAGATTAGGACCAAAGGGAAATGATGGATATCTCCAAATCGCCGTTCTTTCCAACACAGTTTCCTCTAGACTCAATTCTATGACTTGTACCCAATGGAATAACAGCATGATCTTTCCTATCCCTACTTTCTCACACTATTAACTGTTTTATCTTTGAGTTGTTTGACTTCTTCTCCTAATATTATAACTTTCTACTGTGATAAGATAATACATTTCCTCAGAAACAGAAGTGGGATTTTACTAAACTTTCTTTGTGTATAGTAGCCCAAGACTGCGAATATAGCAAATAATAAATATTCATCAATAGATTATATTAAAATTATTGGAACTGAAAGTAAGTATACATTACATTTTACTTCTACTAAATTTTCCACTTACTTTGGGAAATTGAATTTTTTCCCATTAATTGTCTTAGCGTTTTATACACTTGCATGGAAATGGGGAGAAAAAAGTAGGAATAAAGGATTTCTCTGACACCAAAGATATGACAACTTTTGAACAGTAGGTAGTGAGTTGGGGAGACCACCTTTATTGAAGGAGATCATCTTCAATGAAAGGTTCTAGAACAAATGCCCTCTTAAATGTGCCTTCCTCCTCTTTGAATTCTAAGTCCCTACCTGCTTGGAAATCCCTCTTCAATAGCTGACAGAAGTTCTTCACCCCAGCTTGGACTTTATCCTCTTCCTCTGAATCCTAAAGATTGTCATAACTTTCCAACCAGTTTGGAATACCTGCTTGTGGAGCTCATTTCTTTAATTCACTTATGAGCCCCTCCCACCTCAAGTGAATTCTTAGGTGATTCCTTCTCTAGGTTAAAGACTTCTGACTCAAGTCTGTTGTGAATTCTCCTGTCCAAGCACATGCCTTGTCCTTCTCTAAATCCTTGTTATATTTTTAATCAGTACTTTTTGCTTAGTAGTCTTAATTATTTGATGTAACTCTTATTTTTTATCTTCAAAATAATGGTTTTAAATCCTTTAATATGAAGGCCATGGATTGACTTCCTGTTTCTTATAGCATCTAGTCAAAGTTTGGGGGAAAACAGTGTTCATTTCTCGCAAATTATGATGAATGGATTGCATACATACATGCATGCACGAATGCATTCCTTTCCTTGTGACTGCATGGCAGTATTGCATTTATAATTCCTCCCTTGGCATTTCACTTAGCTTAGTGGCTTTTTGTTTGATAATTACTGTACAATGATTTCTGTATCTCTCACCAACCATTTAAAAGTCAAATCTAGACAACAGGATGACTACAGAATCACCTTTACTTAAGAAAACCCAGCCTCTTACCTTTTCCCACCTGTGCCTGAGAATCTGCACTCTCTCACTAATAAAAATGATTGAAAACCACCTTGAAAATACAAAGTACGATATAAATGCTAACTGAGGCAATAATAGAACAGTAATAATAACTGTTTGCTGATAAATGTCACTTTCAAGCCCAGGGGAGACATTTTGTAAGGGGAAAGCAGACATGATCCTGTGCTTGTCCCTGAACCATGCCTCACTCTGAGTCACAGTCTGCGCCTTCCATTTGGACACCATCATTTGCAATGGTCATGAAATAGTGCTAGTATGTAAGATTATTGTCATCACCCACATTGTAGAAAGTAATCCATTCCTCACACTCGCCAGGGTTACCTCACTCAAGTCGATCGTTCAGAAAATAAATAGTGTTGGGAGGGAATGCTTAAGGACTGCAGCTCCTGTGGCCACAGCTCAGCCCCTGATGCAACTGCAGCTTCCACCCTGGTTTTGGTCAGTGCTGAGCTAAGTTGTGTCAAGGAAATAACTCTTTAGGCCAAGCGGAGCCCCAGCCAATATGGTGAGATCTGAGAACTGTGGTAAGTCTTGCTGTGACCCTCCTGTTTAACAATCCCCTTTTCTCTGATGAGAAATATGAAAGAGACAGAAAGCACAAGACACAGGGATGATTTTAACTGGACATTGGGAGAAGAAAGGATCCCAGTGTATAAAATTCTGAGCAGAAATTCCAGACCTAAAAGTGCATACCTGTACGAGATGAAATGCACCTAGATGGGTGTTCTAGAAGAAGCAGTCTCGTCTGAGCCTTGGAAGATGAGAGAGGAGGTAGAGGACACCCTGGCACATTGCCTGTGACTACAGAAGGACAGGACAGCTTATCATAAAGGGATACCCAGCTCTGATGGAACAATATTCCTTCTCATTGAAATTTACAGACACATCACTCACCTTCTCCTGTGTGAGTCCCTCTTCCGCTCCTCAGGCCTCATGGTACCCCTTGATGTTCCCCACTGTCTGCAGAGCCCAGTTGGTCCTGTCCTTCTCTGTCTCTACCTATAGCCCAAAAGCAACTCACTCTACTTACCCAACAGGACTCTGTTTTTAAGCTTTTCCAGAGGGTTCCTTCCCGACTTCCTCCTTGCACTGACTTTTGTTGGTCTACATCTCTCATTTTAGCAAAATCTAGTTGTTATTCATAATTCCTTCCCCCTTCCCCTGCTTCCTACATCCAGTCAGGGACCAAGACCTTAGGTATACTTTCTGTGTTTATCCCCTCTTCTTCATTCTCAGTGTTATTCCAGAAGATCAACACTTTGAGGTAAGAGAACATGGCAGGTTCTGAGCTGAGTGTTTGGTCAGGTTTACATGTTGGGAAAAGAGACACCTCTGAAGTTTGAGAATTCTTATTGGGAGAAGTTAAGCTGAGTGTCATCAAGCCTGTTTTAGAGAATAAAGGCAAAAACCAGACTTTTGTTTATCATGATATATATGTTTCAGGTTCAGGATGATGGAATATGTAAGTATGCTGTAATATATAACAACATTTATGACTTTTATGTTTTTCTGGTTTTGATATCCTAGTTCCCTGAATGATAAGCAATGCAGTCCCCATGAGCAAAGGATCTAAGTGCTTATCTCCAGTTAGTAGGGAGGAAGTGGTCTGCTGGGAATAATGTGGAAGGCACATGCCAATCTTGGGGGAAACACCCCAAGGAACAGATTGAGTAGTGACAGCTACAAGAACAGGGAAAAAGTAAAAGCTGTCTGTATTTCTGTCTTTCCTGCTTCCAGCTAGAAACATATAGAGCAGGTACAAAATCACTACGTATGCAGCACTTTACATTTGCTTCTCTAGTATGCATTTTAACCCCTTATTTAGGCATAATTAGCCTATTTAAATAAGAAAACAGGATCAGTGTTATAGTGGATAACTTTTTTTTTAAAGATTTATTTATTTGTTTGTTTATTTGTTTATCCATCCATACAAGAGGTGGGGTACAGGCCAGAGTTGTGGGAGGTGAGAGAATTCGCCAGAGACAGAGTGGGGAGCAGAACAGGCAGATTGTCTGAAGTACATTGCTGAGGAGAACAGCAGGCGAGGCAGGAAAGGTCTGCTGTGCCATGTGGGCCCCTCCTTGGCCGGGGATCTAATGCACGCCGCTGTGTAGCAGATGCCTCACAATGTGACTCTCAACCCGCTACGCCACCAGAGAGGTCCAATAATATATTTTTCTATGGCCAAAGACCTACCATCTCTGTTCCTACAAGATATTTTCATCTGAGGGGGTGTCATTTATGCACCCACCTTCTCCTACCTCAATTCTAAATATGTGGTCCAAACTGATCAACCAAAACACTTTATTTCGCTGGTGAAGGGTCTAGTATAGTCTTGTTACTCAGATGACCAAAGTCCTTTCTTGGGACTGATGGAACATCTTGAAGGAAAGGATATCTGTCCTAAGAGATGAGCAAGCATATGGTGATGACCATGGCCATCTTTAATGCCGCATGCCTTCAACCTGCTGAGATTGAAGCCAGAAGAAAACAGTCAACTTTAGAGACTATGACAGATATGAAAGCAATGGCAGAGCACCTTGAAGGTTTTATACTTTGGCTTCCCGTAGGTCTCCAGTCAAATATCACCTTCTCTGACCACCTGGTAAAAAATAACCACTCTCCTGCACAACCCTATGCTATTTTTCTCCATAGCATTTTCACCATCTGTCATGTTATATATTTAGAGATTTAATTATTTTGTTCACTGTTGTCTCTTCAGCACTTAGAATAGCTTTGAACCCAAAGTAGACACTCGTCTAATATTTATTAGAATGAATGAATGATTCATTTGAACTATGGGATCCAACTTTGACTGAAACAGTCTCCAGCTCTTGAATTTTCCAGTCAGTTGAGCTCATTTTGTCCTTTTCCTAGCCATGCAAGCTCAAGTGTATTCTCATCACTTAGAAATAAGAACCCTGACCAGGAAACCAGAGTGCCTTGTCCACATCTGGAGAGGCAAAGCTCCCTAAAAGCTTTATACCTTGGCTTCCTGTCGGCCTCGAGCATGGGTGAACATCCAAAGACTCACAGACCCTCAGACACTGCTTTTCTTGATACCAGGAACCCCTGAGGCAGGATGCACTTACTCCCTGACACCTCAGCGTGAGGGATTGAGAGATAATTTTCTCCCAGTATCTGATATATTTTACATTTGGGGAGTCATAAAAGGCTCAAAGGTAGAAGGAGGTGCCTGGAAGTAACTGTACTAAGGAAAAGGTCAGAATCTAATGATTTCCTATGATTTTTCCCTTGTCTGAACTAGCTTAGTGAGTTCACTTTCACCAAGACTAATTGTCCTTATGGATACATCTTATGGTGTATTTAATTTCCGGTAGTCTTTTGCTGGGGCCGAATCTGGGACAAACAGCATGAAAACGCACAGATCTCTGTGGCTGGGTACGTCTGCAATAACAAAGTGAAAACTTGATCGCCTCTCCTGGAGACTGAGGGAGGGTTCAGGCATGGCATATCCTTGTTGAGGCTGGGTTATGTCCCATAGATTATTACATATACATTTGAATGAAGCATATGACTAAACTAAATTTTAGTTATGGATATTGATTTTATTGACTCAAATATCTTCCTTACAAACTCCTTGGGTTGCCTAGAAGAATTGTTACCATTTGACCAGGTAAACATGAATGCGTCTTCGAAGTCCATGCACTGAATGAATAAAAAGGTTGAAGACTTCTCTCTTGAGAATGGGTGTGCAGAATTAAAACATCAGTACAATAGGTCTTTGGTGGCCCCTTCCTCTCCAGTTTCTCTTTTCCATCAGGCTCCTTTTCCTACTACGAGTACCTCATTTATAACAATCTATCAATAACCCAAATCTATGGGACATAAACCACAGCTCTTCAAAGGTGGTTAATACTTTGATCAGAAAGGAAGAGTCTATTTCAGCTAGAGTTATGCACTTCATTGGAGAATGGTATAGTGACCAGTAAGAAAATACTGGGGCTCTCCAAACTGGTACCTCTTGCTTGAGGTCTTATACAGGCAGATTTCATTCGGTTCTTAGCCTTGGATATTTATCTGTTCACGTGGGGCTAGAGATAGTACTTGAACCACTCTGATACATGTCAGGTGCCTTGGCTTCATTTGGGATGAGCACTCACTGTGTGGTAGTTCCTAGTGTTGGGGATGTGGAACATGGCAGCAGCTCATTTAAGACACAAGGATAATTCTCTCCCTCTTCCTCACCCTTCGTTTGTTTTTTAAAAAAAGATTTATTTATTTATACATATGAGAGCTGAGGTACAGGCCAGAATCCAGGGTGGTGAGAAGATTCACCAGAGACAGAGCAGAGAGCAGAAAAGGCAGACTGACTGAGACACACTGCTGAGGGGAGCAGTGGGCGAGGCAGGAGAGGTCTGCTGAGCCATGTGAGTTGCCTCCCTGGTGGCAGCAGGGTTTGAACTAGTGCTGCAGTGGCTGCAGTGACTGTGGTGACTGCAGTTTGCTTATACTGCGTTGCTTAACTCATTGCGCCACCAGGGAGGCCCCTTCCTCACCCTTCTTAACCGTCCTACCATTTCTAGGTGAGTCAGAGCTCAGAGCACGCATGGTGCTTACTATTTAGGTAGGCAGTTTGCTAAGTTTCTGATTTTTCTCTGGTATGTCAGTTTTTATTCTTTTGACATTTAGGCAAAGCCTTATCCCTTAGGGAAAGCACAGCATGATACTCTCCATATCTTTTCCATCTTCTCCAAATCGAGAGTTGGGTAGATAATATAGACCAGAATCTGCTCTGTAATGCTAGCAACTCTGTTCCTGCAAATATGACTGAGTTTACCAGATCTAAGTTTTGGGCACAGAAGTTTGCCCTTAAACTTTATGACTAAATAATAAATTTTCATTCACATTTACCAGCTAGACCTACACTGGTTTCAGGTGATTTCTCAGTTTTTAATAAATGGATAATTTTACATATATTGTGAAATTATTCCATGTGTATTTAGCTCCTCAAGAACTTAGTGAGTGACTGAATCCCATTGTAGGTGGAGTATTTTCTGTTTCATTGTGTGTGTGTGTGTGTGTGTGTGTGTGTGTGTGTGTGTAAGAGAGAGAAAGCGTGAGGAAGGGAGAGGGAGATAGAGAGTGATTGTCCAAAATCTGGTGCTTAACTTCTATTTTTCTTACTACTTCCACCACGTTTTCCTTCAACCATTACTAAGTCAACCAAATCATACCATCTTTTTCTCAAGCAAATAAAAATACCCAATTTGCATTTTATATCAATCATTCTTGTGACAGCATGAAATTCAGTAGGGAAACAATAATCCAAATGATAAATGATGAGAATGTGGAGATTGAGAGGAGAAAACAGAATTAAGAACTAGTAGGGCATGGAATAGAGCTGCTGTAAAATAGAGAGGGTTCTAGGTACTGAAATTATATGGTGATCACAGAGGCTATTAAGCAGAAAATCCAAGAAGTGATCACATTTGGAATGAAAGTAACAAGTCTTTTAAGAGTACTAGACTAGAACAATTCTGGTATATTGACCAAATATAGGTCAAAACGTTAAAAATCAGTGCTTCTGCAAAACCCACAGTGCCCCTGATGCCACCTGTGCCATCTTAGTTGTGTTAAGTGTGCATGCTTAACAACTGTACATATCCTTGGTTGCATCCTTCGTAGTGATGGTGATTATTTTAATAAACTAATTTATCATTATATATTAGTAGCAAATAATATTCAATATTAGTTTTTCTTTCTGGGTTCAACTCAAAAAATTGAATTCCGGTGATAGTTTTCTGAGTCTTTGTTACAGCCATGGTGAAATTTTACATGCTCATCTGTGTGTGTATTTAGAGATATTTGTGCATATACATGTGTAGAAATACAATATTTTCATCACACCCCACTACTGGCACTAGGAATGTGTCTAATGTGTCTCCTACATTTTTTAAGGATTTATTATTTATGCATACAAGAGCTGGGGTGTAGGCCAGAGGTGCGAGGGGATTCACCAGAGACAGTGGGTGACAGAACAGGTAGATCTAGTGACATACATTGCTGAGGGTAGCAGCAGGAGAAACAGGGGAGTTCTGCTGTTCCATGAGGGTCAGCTCCCTCGCCTGAGATCAAACTCTGTGCTGCAGTGGCTGGCCATAGCTTCATAGTGCTGTGCTTTACCCCCTTGCACCACCAGGGTGGCCCCTCTCCTGCGTTTTTAATTGGGGGACTCACCATGCTGTGCCTTCTCATATACATCTTAAGTTATGCTCACTGAGTTGCGAACTGAGTTGTTTTTTTTTTTTTACCCTATTTTCCTACTTATTTATTTGTGGAAGATTGTTTCTGAATAATGGCCACACTGATATTATACTTTTAATTAAACATTTTGTGTCCTTTACTTTCTTGGCAAACGTCATAATTTGGAAGTAATTTAAGTGTAATATGTAATTTGGTTAAATAAATCTGATATGTTTGTATTTTCTTCTTATTAAGCGCCTATTGATTTTTCAGTTGATCAATAACAGCATTTATTAAGTTGAAGTAACTGTTCATCAGTCAACTAAGACTTTCCAAATTAAGGCATTTTAAAAAATAGGAATTGCAGATGTATCCAAACACATTCTGGAGCTTCATTTTATTAGACATGTATTCAAACAGATGTCATGTCTGGTCTCACCAACCAGAAGAAATTATTAAACATGTTCTGTAATTCATAGATTCCTCGACATTAACACTTCGTGCTTGTAAGAAATGTTTCATAGTAGGGTCAAGGCTTTGCTAAAGTTGCATTTTGAAGACCTGTGCTTGGTGCTAGTCTCTGGAGGATATGTGATAACCAGCCTCCTATTTGCAGTTGTTTGACAAATCTGCACAGGTGTCTCCAGCCAAAAAATGCCTTCCCCTTGTTTAATAGTCATGCTGCTGAGATTAGCAGAGATTCGTACATGGGGGGACATCCTTGAGATAATCCTTTAGAAACTCCCTTCCCACATATGCATATATTATTATTATTATAAGAAATTTATTATGTATATTGGAAAGAATGTGTTACTTAAATTTCCTATGAAGTGATGTCTGTACCGTCTATAATGTGTTCTCTTCTAAAGTTTAAATTATTTTCTTACATATAAGTAATTTCATGTAAGAGTCCACCAAATGGATCTTTATTTTTACAATTTTTTCCTTTAGCTCCTCTTTCAAAAGCAAAATCAAACTCGTTGAGTTATCTCTTCTTGAAAAGTGTAATGCTATACAAAATGAATGGTTTTCTGGAGAGAAAGAGATCTTTCTTAACTCTTGACAACTGTAGCATTGATACAATGGTGGCATGAGCATATGACCATGGTCTCCCAGCCTGGTTTTAAGAATTCACTACCCACCACTGTCCCCACATCCAGATAACAAAATGATCCATCTGGGAAGTAAAGGCCTTCTATCTTCCTAAATGCTACAAGATAGAAAATATAGGGTCTAGAAAGCTAGCTTTATAAATCATGAAAAAGCCACAGTTTTAATTATATAATTTTCTAGCAGTGAAATATCATAGATGTTCATCAACATGATAAACTAAAAACAAAGGTAAATCGTGAGTGTTCTTTTATGAAGTGACATGCTAGTCCTAATTCAAACCACTCCTCACTGCTCAGTCGTTCTGCTTATTTTGGTAAGGGCAGGGCATTGTACTATAGGATGACACTGTTATGTCACTCGTCTCTGCTCCCATTTTGTTCCTACCATGTCGCTCTTCAGTAAACGTGGTCTATGGATAATAATGAAACCCAAAGAGGAAGCGTGGACAACTCATGGTAGAACAACTTCTTTGAAACCAGTATTTTTCTGTAGTGAATGAGAATAAAAGTGTAGTGCTTCATCATAATTGCCATCCTCACCACCTCCACCACCACCATCGTGGTTCTTTTTTTTCAGACCTCTATCCCAGTCTCTTTCACGATGTCCCTTCACATTTGCTTTCTGCTCTAGAGAAATTCTCTACCAATCTGCAATGCCATCTGGTTTTATCCTGCCCCATTTCTGCCAAAAATGTATCCTTTCCTTTACATCCAGGTCAAAACCCATTTCCTAAATAGGTTTAATCCTAGATGTGAGGTTCCCTCAATTTTGTTTATGCCTTGTTTATACCATGTACACTATACTTCCTATTATATATTACACAATACAATTTACACATTATTGCATTTACTGTGTAAATAATTTATTTCTGCCATTAGAGAATGAGTGTTTCTTTTCCCTCTCTGGGGATAGGCAGCAACTTAATAGAAACCATAATTTTACTGTGGGATGTCCCAGGTAGCAGCTAAGTGGGATTAAGAGAGGTCTGGATATGTCTGCTCAAGTCTAGGAATCTCTAGGAAGAGAAGTCCACCACACTGTGGAATTAAAAGGGGTTAGGCATATATACGTTTTGTGTTTGGCTGTTGATAGGGCAGGGATAGTAGAGGGATAAAAAATCCAGAATTGATTGCAGCATGGTATTTATCCAAGCTTAATGAGCAGCACAGGTGAGAATATTAGCGAGACTGTTAGGGGAGGGTCTTTGTCCGAGTCCAGAGATCTTACATGAGTAAGTGGTTAAAAAGAAATAGTGGAATCTGTGTTATTTTACTGTAACCAATTTCTATTCATAGACCAGTGAGACCCATGAACACTACTTTATGACCATCTATTTACACTATTATGGATTAGAGACTTTAAAAGCATTTGTTTTCTGATGTTACAAAAAAAAAAAGTCCTCCAAGGTAGGATTATTATGTCTATTTTATAGACAAAGAAACCACCAGGCGCAGAGAAGTTGGTGTAGCAGTAGAAACATGGGACCTACGACTCCTTTCACCCTCACCACTCTGCCCCTCATTGCAGACTTTCAGAGAAAGTATGTTTAATGTTTAAAACCTGAAGATTAAGCTAAAAATTTGAGGTAGGGAACTAACGGGTTTATATGTATCCTTAGACTAGGGCCTGACTTTGCAGTAATAACATTCATTTAATTTTCATCTGCTTTTGGCTTTATAAATTTTACAACCCTATCAAAGATAGGCGTATTTCATGAAGAATATAGCTTTTAAATACAGATTTGATATTCTTACATGGGGCTATAGTCACTCTTATTTATTAAAAAATGTAGACTAACCACACTACTACTTTTCTCTCTTTGCAACAGGGAGAAAGCTTATACAAGGCCTCATGATTCAGGGAGCATCTTGGGGACAATATTCTTATTACTCAATATTTAAAAGTAATAATTTCAGGAGACATAACCTCATGGATTTTCTAATACAGTCAAATTAAATAAAAACCACCCTAAATGCAGCTGATATAACCCCTTCATGTGCAATTAGCAAATATTAAATAGAAACTTTAATATTAGCATTATTCTTTATGCCCCAGTGAGTGGGATATTATTTAAATTGATATGACATAAGAGGATATAAATAATTCCTAAGTGTAGATTTAAACCAGAATTTCAGTCTGAGTTTGAAATCAGTAAGTATTATCAATTCCCTATTTCCCAGTGTATCATTTATTACCAGCCTGAAGAATTTTTTTTCCAAAGAGATTAAATTAGCATTAGGGCAATGATAAACATTATAAATAAATACAAAAATTGCTATTCTGAAAATCCAGTGAAAAGAAAGTAAATGAATTGGTGTGGTATCAAATTCCATCTTCCCTAGAAGAGCTCAGACACAGTCCCAAGCATAAGTAATCCTCTATAACTTCTCTTGCAATCAAAAATGAAATATATTAAAACTTGAAAGTATAATTTCATTATCTACTATTCTAGATACACAAACTAAGTAAGATTCAGAAATAGCTGTGGCATGAGAGGAATTCTGATTAGCTTCCCCCTATAAGTTGGTCAAGGCAGGAAGAAGCCAATTCTACTGAAATCTCAAAATTGTTTTGTGGGCCTGACAGTCTCCTTGGCTTGTCTGTGGGGGCTGGAGCTGAGTGACGACCCTCTGCTTCCCAGCCAGTATTCTCTCCAGATATGAACCACTTCTCAGCATAGGTTTGCACAATCTACCAGCAGGCTGTGGCTTTTAATAGTTTTAGTCTTGTCCTGGAGTAATTGCTAGAAAGGCAAATAGCTCACTTTTCCACACCCTTTTCACACTGAAGATACCGTGGAGAGCAATCACAGAGTGAGGCTCCGCTGAGTCAATGCATATGAAAAATTAGCATTTCTTATGCTGTGTGAGGGGCCATGTTGGTTTCTTATCTAGGCACAATGGAAAGCCTCTCAGCTGGCATTATTTGATGATTATCCAGAGGAAAAAGTCCCAAACTATAGTTTCTGTAAGATGCTACAATGTCTGGAATGTTTACCCTATCACATCACCTCATTCTTCATGGTGCTATATTTTCAACACTTCCCTGTTTGAAAGCAAATACCACAGAGGAAGTTAGTATATTAAAATATATATATAGTGTATATATACATACATACATACATACATATATATATATATATATATACTATAGGCTTTCTTTTAATGGTAAATGGATCACCTCCTTGAAGGAAGAGAACAGGAGAGGAGACCTCAGCAAACTGCTGGAATGTAGAAATGAGAAGGTAGTGAACTTGGCAGAGAAAAGAAAACCTGTGTGCCCCCTCAAAGGTACTAATATATCACTGGGCATATTTGTTCTACAAAATTCCAGAATGTCTGAGAACTAGGAGATGCTAAGTATATTTGGATCAGAGAGACTCAGTAAAAGTTTTTCTGTGGAGAGAATAAATGCCTAGACCCTTTTCCTATCCCTGGATTCTCTCTAGTCCTCTCATTGTCCTGCCCTTCCTGCCTACCTTTCAGAGTACAAGCTCTGGAAAAATGAAGCCAGAATGATGCTTATCCGGACTTTGAGACATCAAGCATAGTGGGGAGTAAGGACTAAATCAGGGGCACTCAAAGATGCATCCTGAGCATTGCAGTGAGGAACAACCTCCCCCCACCCATTGTCCCTGCTTCCATAAAATGAGCAGGGGACTTCTACCCCTAAGCAGGGGATCAGTGAAGATTTCTCTGAAGAAATGTAAAGGCCATGATGTGATGGAAAAATGAACAAATCTTGACTTTCGGTGTTCTTACTGAAAAGACTCATCCCTCTGTGTTACTGTGAGTTGGTAAACCTTACTCAAGCATTCAGAAATTCTCATTAGCGCTGAGATTCTCTTTCAAATCTGAATGCAGTGAAGAATAAATGGACTTTTGAGTAAATCTTTAGATTTACAGCTTAGAACTCAATGACATAATCACAACCAAACCCAGAAAATGCAACCAGACAACAGACAATGTAGAGAACCAAAGACTGATATATTGTTAGGTAAAACTAAATCTGTACCATCACTGTACTGGGCACAGGTGATAGGAGAGAGATGCATGTGGAAGGGGAGAGCATGGCAAACCACGAACATCCTCATAGAAGGAAATACAAACATACTATGAAAACATCGTGAGGATATACAAGTGTAAGGATATCAATTTGGAATATGATGGGAATATTAAAATACATCACAGGGAAATATATAAGAGATTTAAACATGTACAATATAAAAGACATCCAAGGAATAAAGTCCTACCACTACAAAGTAGAACTCAGGGTAGGATAGAGAGAAACTATTTGCAACTTTGCATTTTTAAGCCATAGGTGTGTATTTCTGTGATAAATTTATATATTTAAAAAATATGTTCAAATTTCAACTCAGTAGATGCTCAGTTTGAAAGGACTTACCAGAATCCAGAAATTATCTATTGTCAGGTATAGTCATTTCCTAATGTCTGATATTTTTAAAAGCCTCTACCTGTGAAGTTAAGCTCATCTCACCGCTAAAACAATGAAGAGGGATGCAGGCTATCTCACCCAATGGCATGGCAATCTTCTCAGACTAAGGTCTCAGGATCTGTGCACATGCCTAAGTTAATCTGTTATTTTTAGGCTGTCTTCTTGCCCCTCAGAGTGGAACCTGTTACTTATTGTACCTGAGGAATCCATTGGTTGAAGCTTCTTCTTTATCTACTTCCTTTTCCAGAAGTGTACGCTTGACATATTTGGATATTTTCTGGTACCCATGGAATAATCTCCATTTTGTCACAGCTTAGCTGTTTGACCATTTGGGATGACCTAGGAACCTCCTGAAACTACTCTCTCATAGTAGACCTGGTCACTTTATTCTCTTCATTATCAGTTCTTTCGTTACAGATCAAAAGATTACCAATCCCAGTCATTAGCCACCGGGCTGTCAATGGTTTGGCCTATTACTTGAGCCTCAGGACTGAGCCTCATCAACTAACTTGATGTTCAAGAGCTAATCATTGAGATCCCGACTACAATGTCTTCCTCTGTAATCAGAGCATATTCCTCAGCCACGCTCCCTCCAGTCCTTCTTGCTTCCTCTCTCCACCCATTTCACAGATGGTGTGGACCCACATAATGGGTCCAAGTGAAATACAACTGAGGAATGACAGAAGTCAGTCAAGCATGTTACATTATTGTGTCTCCTTCCTCCTTAAAATATAAATATACCTGGGAAGAAAAACATGTAATCATTTCTGTTTTCAGTGTAGAACAAATGATATCATGATGTATGTGTTTGTGGACAGTGAACTGAAATGGATGGTAGAAAGTTCTTGACAAATTTAGTGTTTTTACTGTGCAGCTGATAACTTGAGAACTGTATTTTTTTCTTTATTATTTTTAAAATTTTCCACCAGTACATAGGTGGAATTCTACTATAAGCTCCAGGCCTCCCATTTAACCTCAAAAATGAAGAGAAAGCAATTCAGTAGGTGGTTAAGAATATGTCATAGGCACAAACTCAGCTTAAGGCATTATGAATTTTCTGTGGAGAAAATGCATTTATTCATTCTGCTCTAAGTCAAAATGGCTGAAACCCATTATCTCAAACTTTGAAAAAAAAAATCCCCTTTGGGATGTGAATAGCCTATGAACTATTTCAGTTAAAAATGAAATTTTTGAAGAAAGTGAGGGTCCAGTTGAAACTGATGGAGTAGAGTTTAGGCTTACATCATCAAAGCTTTTCTGAGCTTTCTAGATAGAAAGGGCATGGAGAGTTAATGGGTGATATTATCCTAATTATTATTGTATAGCATAAGAGGGCCAATCTATTTCTGTAGAATAATAGAGCTAGGATGAGATTCGACAGCATCTGTCACAATAAATGCAAATATATAGAGAATTGACAATGAGCCATGATCTCATAAGTGATTCTATTTTCCATCTGAATAATGACAATGCTGCATTTTTAAGCTGAATAGACAGATACCTTCAGAAGTCCTCTAGGGTTGGCACTGGAGGCCCTTGCTAAATACGTTTGCAAAGGTAGATGTATTCAAACTTTGAGTCTTCTAAAGCTCTTTATGTCCTTAGGGAATTTTGTAGGTACTTTAGTTTTAAGTTTGTGCCTGAAAACATTCTGTTTCGCAAGCATTTTTTAATTAGTTTTCATGTGTTCCTGTCCATGCTAGGAGCTTAAGGGAATACAGAGGACATGGTTTCTGTCTTAAAGAAGCTTACTATCTTCTTGGTGGGGACATGGATAAATATGATCGGACAATTCCAGTGCAAGACAGCTATTAAGAAGTAAAATGTGCTCGTAATGGTAAGTCATGTCTATATGACATCATGGACTGGGGCTCGCTGGGGCTCAGCAAGGAGTCTAGTGAATTGAACTGTCTGGTGGCATAGAAAGATTTGCTGGGTGAGAACACAGAGGTAAGTGAACTTGGACAGGCACTACATTAGAAGATGCAGCAGTCCTTCTGTCCACCTGTAACTATGCAAGTGCTTCTCTTCAACTCTCATCTCTGCAGGGCATCAGCCTCCTGCCTGCCTGTGAGCTGTACCATGCTGTGGCTTTTCTTTACTGACCCCCCTCAGTGGATGCAGCAATCCTCTAGGCCTCTACTTACAGACATGCAGACCTTTCTCAGCAGACCTGTCCTTTTGGGGCAGCTCTTCCTGCCCACTTGTGTCTATACAAGTGTTCTTTACTCTTCTGTTCCTTTCCCTACTAAAACTCCTCTTTAAAAAAAAGACAAAATGTATATGAAGGTATATGTGGTGACTAGAGTATACTAGCTGCCACATCTGGGGTGGTAGAGAGACCTGAACCAAACTATCCTGTACCTTCACCATTTGTGCAGTGTCCTCATCCACATCTTCTTGCGCCTCCATGATGGATCGATAGACTGTGATCAAGGTCCTTCTTGTAAGTCCATGAACTAGGCAGCAGTACACCCTTACCACAACATTGCAAGTTATCAAAGGGATGAGAGAAGACACCTGGCAGAAGTGCCCACATGCTATGCAGGATCATATTTCTAGACAGGAGAGAGCTTGGGACAAAGGACATCTTGGTAGTATCCAATATATCAGCCACAAGTTCATATTCCTTTCCCAGGCTGATGAAATGTTAATTAAATATTAATTAAACTCTTCCCTTTCTTGACCCTACTAGGTTACAATGTTTTTCCGGCTTAGCTCTTTCTAACGTATATTCTTTCCTGTGCTTGGAAACACTGAAAGTCGATTTCTAAGCATCTCCCACCCTCTGAAACAACCATTCCTTGCTCTCCCTAAGTACGCCAGACTTTTTGTTTTATAGTTATTTATAATAATGATGGTAATAAAAGTAGTTCTCATTTTGTGTATCTATCACTTGCTAAGTACTAAGATGAGCATTCAATATCTTTAGCTCATTAATCATGTACAAATATATAGGAGGCTGTAGTTACACCTGTTCAGAGAAGGCATGTGCTTATCCTAAGGCTAAAGAACAGCAGTGGTAGATTATGGACATGTGAACCCAAATGGGTTCTCTCTCACACTGCACAGGCACAGGAGAAACAAATGTGGCAAACACTGGCTACCTTAAAATAGTTCAAGGACCTACCAAAAACACTAAAAGCAATTAGCTTATAATCAGTCAGTGGGGTGTTGTATATTTACTATTTCAGCAGAATTTGGTAAAAAAAAAATATACCACACGGAATGTGCGTTACCACTGTGTAAATTACTCCAGTGTACCTCAGCTTACTCTTTGTGATTGTTAAGAGATACATGTATTTGGTCTTTCAAATGATCAAAATGTATTTCTCATACATTGGGTCTCTAAAGACAGTTATGGCCCACAGCTCCCCAAACCCTTGGACCTTCCAAAGTGTAGAGGGTGATCAAGGTGTCTTTTGTTATGTGAATGAGGTAATTTTTGGAAGCACCAAAGGATGGGGTTGACTGCTAAGAGAACTGACAATGTGATTAGAGGATTGGAACTTCCAGACCATCCTCTTCTGTGGAACTCGGGGGAGGAGAATGGCCAAAGAGTTCATCAATTATGCTTTTGTAATATATCACTTGTGCTTTATGTAGTAAAGCCCCAAAAGGCTGGGGTTTAGAGAGCTTCCCCATTAGTGAACATGTGAGGATGCTGGAAAAAGCGAAAGCTCATAAAAATCATGGGAATTCTGTACCCTACTCATCTCTTCCACCTGTCTGTCCCTGAATACTATCCTTGGTGCTAAATCGGTGATCTAGAGAGTGAATTGGTTTCCTGAGTTCTGTGAACCACTCTAGGAAATTAATCAAATCTGAGGAGGGGGTCATGGCCACTGATTTGTAGCCAGTCACTTAGAAGCGCCGGTGACAGCCCGGGTTGCCACTGGCATCTGAAGTGGAGGGCAGTCTTGGGCGACTGAATCCTTAACCTGTGGAATCTGATGCTCTCTCGGATGCATAATGTCAGAATTGATTTGAATTCTAGGATACTGTTAGTATCTGAGAATTGCTTGTTTGGGTGGGTGGTGCACTCAGATTGTAATTGGGTCCAGAACCCCTTTCTTTCTCTATTTAGATTTTTATTCATTATCACTCTCCGTCGTCAGTTTAGTTCAAAGCAGTTTAGTTCAGGCTCAGCTAGAAAGATGATATGGTCATTTAACTATGCCTACAATGAGGGTCAGATGGACTAACATTTAAACTAATAACTTCAGCCAAAGTTGATGGGGATTGAGGGATATAAAGAAGGCCAAGTTGGGGAAGTGCCAAAGAGCTGCGGGGACTTCCTGACGAAGATGCTAATAGAACCAAGTGTCTTACAGGAAGCCTACTTAACAGACTTGGTTGGGCCTGGATGTCTGGCTTGTGCTAGCTCTAGAACTCTCTGGTCTGTTTATTTTCTCCCAGAACCTATCTTTCCATTTTGTCAGACTGAGTTCTGTTAAGTATCTCAGGCAGCTTTCTTGAGTCCTAACCTTGGTTGATCTCCTGGGAATGGGAGACAATTTCATATCTGGCTCATAGAAGTCAATATTTTTGTTCTAGACTGTTCGGTGGAGTGTTATATTGAAGCTTTAATTTCTCCAAGAATCATTGTTCGTTCTAGTCTCAAACTCACTTCTTTCTTGTCTGACCCATTTCTTTAGGCCTGAAGAATATTCACCAGCTTGTTTTTTTAAAGACATATGGGAATCTTAAATCAGTGTTCCAAAATTATATACTTACTTCAAATCTTCCATGTTCTGTTAATAGATGTTACATAAGAAGTAGTTTCTGGGTGTAAACATATTTAGGAAGTGCTGGTTTAACTAAGTCAAAATACGAACAAAAGCATCAACACCACTTCCACATGGTCATTACTTCTACAGAGGTGGCCTGAGAAAGGTTTGAGAATTCAGCTGCATCTGAAACATTTCTTTCCTTAAAAATATTTTTAAGCATTGACAATCCTTCATCTTGGTGGGTATATGGAGGCTTGTTTTATTATTATATGTTTGAAGCAGCTCATACTTAAAAACAGTTGAGTCTGTTTGAGGAATTTTTTTTTTGGTCCTTTTTCTTCTGAAGTTTTAATTATTGTATTAGTTTGCTTTGTGAATTGTTAGTAGGAGGCTATCACACCTAGTATTACCAGTTGTTCAACCAAGAATACTTTTAGAAAGACGCACTCTTGAGGACATTTGTCTCTGGATACACCTTGGGAAGCACCATTTGAGGAGACAAGTCTTTCGCATCTGTTATTCTGAAGCCTGTTTTTTAGTGGCATTTGGTTTCTAAAGTTGCTGACTGTCATCTTAGCAGAGTCTACTATGTATTAATTAGTTTTTTTGTTTTTCCAGAATTAGCCCATGATATTCATTATATCTGTTTCAAAGTGTTCTCTCTATTTCTGTCTCTCTCTCTGTCTGTCTGTCTGTCTGTCTGTCTCTCTCTCCCCCTCCCCCCTCCTCTCCCTCCTTCCCTCCCTCTCTCCCTCCCTCCCTCCCTCTCTCTCTCCCTATTTGCCTTCTGCACATCTTCAGTTTGGGGTTATTTTCAGAGCTCATATAATTGAAATGTCCAAAATTCAATGAATAAAATCTACCCTTTTCAACTCCCTCCCTCTCTCAGATAATTCTTTGAATCCTTTCTTAGATTCCTTTGTTGAGGAACCTCACACCCACTCACCTTCCTTCCAGGGAAATGATTTTATAGTCACAAAATATTTAAAGTATATGGGGTCTATAATAAACTTAATCTTATAAAGTGTAAGTAAGGAATTATATTCTTACAGAGAATGCTCCTTTCTGTTTCCTGCTCTATATTGAAATGATATTAATCATCAGCAAGTGACTTTGAAGACATGGTTTGAGCTTCCTAATTAATGGAAATAAGTAAGATATGCTGATGTATAGTGTAGGAAAACAATTAAGTGACTACTGACACCATGCAAGATAAGACAGCAGGCTGGCGATAGGGGAGGGGTCCAGTATACTGGAAGACCGTGCATTTAGGGGCAAGGACATGGAATGTACACTAAACTGCCAGAAACATGCCGTGTGATTTTGATAACTTTCTTCATTTTCTCTGTGCTTGTTTTCTGTTTGAAAATGAGTTACCATAAAGTCTACCCATGTACTTCATGCAGTTGATCAAATGAAAGGAAATGTTAACACTTTAAAAAGATCTGAAATGCTGATGAACAATAAAGGGACAGATGTTTACTATTAAAATTTCTTAAGGTTATTAAGTTGGACTGTTGTTGACCAAAGTTAGTGGACTCTTTGTAGAATGAAAAACAGATAAATAAAACTTTGGAAAGTGGCATTAGCTTGGTGCTCAGTTTATTCAAATTCTCAGCCAGGATAAACAGAGCTGAGAGAACAGTAGCAAAGGAAAGGTCAATACATTTATGAAGGAGCTTGTGAAGTTAGGTCTTGAGCATTGTGAAAAATGTGGATTCTGAGCAAAGACCTCTCTGTTCAAGTCAGTTAGCAAGTTAATTAAATCATACTTCTCTGCATCTTTAAAAGCACATAGGGCAGCCTAGCAAAATGTCTACACCATCAGATGCCT
The DNA here is from genome assembly GCA_019455555.1 of Galemys pyrenaicus. NCBI lineage: Eukaryota > Metazoa > Chordata > Mammalia > Eulipotyphla > Talpidae > Galemys > Galemys pyrenaicus. Next base: position 5,335,978 of record JAGFMF010011464.1, on the reverse strand, counting down.
AACGGGTTTGCCTCATCATGGGTGAATGGATCAGCTTTTGTGTGGGAATTGAGGATTGAGGTGCAGAAAGGTGAAGCTGTTTCCCCACACCGTCCCTCTTCCAGAGCACCTGGTAGCATCCATTTATTAGCTGTGACTGCAATATCAATATTATATTTACTATAGGGAAAAATGGTATTTTCTCTTTGGCATTTGTATCTAAATCAGTCTAAAATAAAATGTCAAGAGAAATAAAGATATAAGGGGAAAAGGGAGGTAAGAGAATTGAGAGGTCAGAGAAAAAAATTTAAAAGGTAGAATAAATCCTAGAGGGATTTATGCTAAAGTTGAACTTTAGGACGAATCATGACAAAGTAATGGGTAGAAAACAAATAGGTGTGGGACATGTACATTGGCATAGCTCCACATGGAGAGAGAAGTTAGTTCTAGGCTCGTCCAGAGCTTGGAATTCTGTTTCAATGAGCCAGTTACATGGTTTGGGACCAACCCAAATGGGGAGTCCCAGAACTTTGACTATTACATACTACCTAATTTCTCAAATGCTGGTCTCAATAAGCAATTTCGTATTGGTTTACCTTTCTCAATCTCTTTTCGCACTGTATGTCCACACCAACGAGGCAGCTCATTTGGCCAATGCTCTCTGTTCCGTCATAATGAGTTATCTAGGTGAACTAATCTGCTTGGGGTTATTTCAGATGGAACCATCTGGTTCATATATTAAATTTGTAGATACCAGTCTAGCATCATATTCAAGGCTTTTTACCTCTGCACCAATTTCAACCCACTTTATCTTCCATTTTCTCTCCCAGAATGTTTGGGGTTTGCCCAGACTGTGATCTTCAGTGCATCCTTCACTCAGAACTAGGCCTCAGTCATTCATTAAACCAGACTCAGTGGTGTCTCTTGCAGTGCTTTAACTTTGTTTTGGTGACTTTCATGTATGTTTAAGGGTAATAAAATGTCTGTTCTTGACAATATTATAATTCAAGAGCTTTTCTGTACAGACTGCATTCCCTCAAATCATTCTGAATCAGTGAGATTTCACAGTATTACCTGAGCGCCTATTCTGCCAAGATACTCACCAATATTTAAATCCCATTTCGGGAAGCAATTCAGAATCTTTTAAGTGTGAGAAGTATAATTAAAATAAATAAATTCCATTCTTTCTATAGTTTACCTTATGGCCTATATGTTAATCACCCCAAAATGTCCACAAGCATACAGGAAAACAAGTACTTATTTAAAATCAAAGCTGCTTGAATTCCAGATGGTTCAAAGTATATCTTAATCTATCTTGAGCAAGTCCCCTAATTCTGCAGGAACAAATGGTGGAATGTTATTAAAATGTTAATTAGTTAAATTTAGTCCCCAAAGTATAAAGAAAACAAAATTGCACCTACATGATTTTATTTTTACTAATGGGGAAAATAAGCTGATATATAAAGAAATGAGGTTATTTTAGAGAAAGAGAAATACATGATGTGAGTTTTAGATTAAAATATCCAGGGGTGTAAAACAAGTCTTAACAAAATTATTGGGGTATGTTTCCAACCTATTACATGAAGTTATTTTTTACAATAAGCTAGTTTTATCTTGTATCATAAGTTTTTTTCTTTATTCAAATGGAAATAGGAGAAATAGATATACCAGTCAATGATAGAGGTTACAATTTCAAGATGAAGAGGGAAGAGAGTAGTCTTGTTATAGTTCTTTTTTCCTTCTGTAATCAAATACAGATAATTAAAATATTTCCTCCAAATTTCAGGTAATTAAAATAGATCCCCGGATGTTGGTGCATAGTTTCCTGAGAAGAAAGAACAGTTTATTATCCATTGAATTATAGACTGATGAATCATTTTTATTTCATTTGGAGAGGCTAAGAAAAGGTTACACTCTGGGCAGAACAAGGAGACTGGTTTCTCTTGTTAGAGGGATGGTACTTGGTCAAACATGGCTGGCAAAATGTGAGCTAAATGAGGAAAACAGATAAGGGCTCATCAGAGAGACAGTGTATCTTGGAAAGGTGGACAGAAGAAGCAAATTCTAAAGAGGTATTTAAAGAAGGAAGACAGATTTGTCCCTATTTGTAGAGAGACTAAGTAAAACAGATGGTTGTTTCTGAAGTGTGAATTTAGGCAGGCCTCACTGCCCCAAATTATCTTTAATGCTGGCCAATCATTATATTAAACTCTATTGCCAGGAACTGCTATATTGAAGCACTGCTCATCATTGTTACCATAATTAAACACAGAGTCTAATTAGAAAGGGAAACACCTAAACCTATTGTACAGATCCTGTCGTTTGCTCATACAGGGGTTATTTCCCTTTTATTCCTAACAATATCTCCGTTTTGTTCAAGTCCAGCATGAATACTGAATTTCTGGGAAGGTGGGTCTACCACTAGTATCCTGCTCAAAGATATTCATGTAAGTGTTTGTGTTAGAAAGAAGGTCTTGAAGAGATTTTCCCACTCTAATAAGGGGAAGGCAAATCAGAAAAGGCATATCAGACTTGCCCAATTCCTAACTTACGAGATTTTCAGAGGAAATGATGCCTGCGATTGGTGCATCCATCTTGTGATGAGGAAAGGCGAGATGGAGAATGACAGAGATCCTAACTAAAACTTAGACTTCTGTGTGGCAGTCCATGTCCATCAGCCACTAGATGTCCTGTGCTGTGAGAAAATCTACATTTATTTCAGCTCTTGGTAGTTTATTATTCTATTTTTAAATTTTATTATTCTTTATTGAGGGAACATTGGCTTATACGTTGTATATGATTTAATCACATCTCCTCAGATGTAGGCACCCATAATCCTCCACCGTAGTCCATTGGGGTTCACTATTCTGTTAGACATTTTTAATTGATAATCAAGGACTAGAGATGATACTTCTAATACCTTAATAATTACTCCTTTGAATGTGTATCTAGCTGAGAACAGATACACATTTGTGAAAAACATTTGTAGAATCACTCTGTTGACATTACTTTGGTTATGCTTTGCCTTATTAATGACCTTTTCCTATATGTAAATTGTAAATATGTAAAAATACAGGTACTTTTGAGCATCTTCCCCAAATGAAAGTTCTTTGATGTTACGTATATTTAGTAGAAAGGTAGGAAAGTATATAAAAAATCTGATTGAGAGGATATTTTGGAAAAAATATGAAGCGTTTATTGTAGACAGTTTATACGCTGAGAAATGCCACTTTCAGGTACATGTCAAAATGGGCTCCTCCCCAGCAGGGGAGGAATAGGGTTCATGAAGGTAAAGGCAAGCTAGGTGATGAAAGCCACACCATGAAAACTCAGTCCTAGATCAGTGGCTAATTGTTCCCCCCTGGTCCATGGTTGGGGACTCGCCCAGTTTTGAGTAGGCATCTTTGGAGATTGACAGTGTGGTTTCTGAGGATGCAGGGTCTGTGCTCAGTTCTAAGCCCTGCACAGTCACCTGGTTCCATTTCATTCTGGACACGTTAGCCTGAATGAGTCCATTTTCATAGTCATTCTGGTCTTGTAGTGTTTTTCTTCTACATTTTGGTTGTCATTTGGCTATCCTTTGATAAGCTACTCCCCTTAGAAAATGTTGCACAGGACAGAATTTTAAGACTTAACTCTGTTACTCTTAGTGTCACCATCAAAAACCCCTAAAATATAACAATGTTCCCCAAACCTTGGCAATGCAGCATTTGCTCACCAGTCTTCCATATTTCCTCTCTGGTGCTTCTTAAAGGATGCCCAGTTTCTTGAGTGGCTCTGAATTATGTCACTCTCTGTAATCTTTGTCTACTGGTCTGGCCCTTCACATTGGAATGCTACTTCTATGCACCATGCAGTCTTCCTGCCTAGTCTGCTTAGATCCCTAGACCCCGTACAGGATGGAATCTAATGTTAGAGGATTTGGAACCCAGTCTGGTGTGTGGAGCTTGATCACTGTGCCTCAGATCACTATTGTGAAACTCCTTGTTCTGTACTGGACTTCTTGTATCCCTATTGTGCCACCCTGGCCCCATCACTTGACTGCTCTTGCCCACTTAGGCTTAAACCACCCTGTGAATGCTGTGTGAAACCGCCAGTTGTCCTTGTCAGAAGAATCTGCAACTTGGAAGTTGCCCTAATAATGTTGTTCTGGGCTCTATATTGTTTAAAGTCACCATTATTTTTCTTAATGTCCATCCTCCTTGTGACAGAAATATCAGGCTTCTCACTACTCATTGGCACACAGGTGTCTGAACTGACTTGTAAAGCTTATATTGAATTGTCACATTCCTAGTGAAATATCTTTAATAAATTCCTACTGTCTATGGGATGAGATGCATGTTTTTGTGTGAAATTTGTGACCTCCAACATTCTGTTCCTCAAACACCATCTCCATGAAATGTTATCTCTGTTTAACAATTCACTTTTGTCCTATTTTTGTGAGGAAACTTTCCTGTTGTGTGGTCACACTACAAGATGGACCACTGTCCCCCCAGATTTTATTTGAATGTCAAGACTGATGAACACACACACACACCAAGAACTTTTGAAAAGGTTTAATGTAGTGCTTATTGGGGCAGAGGGATTAAAGTATGAGACTTATATTCCTTTCTCTAAAAATATCTAAAATGCTTGTGAAGTGACAGGTGTATAACTCAAATATTCACACATAAAAGAGACAAGTTCATTGTTATGGGAAAATCAAAGCAGTAGCAAGTGAACACAGTGGGACTACTTTCATGGGGGTCACTGGCGTGGCTTCATGGAGGAAATGACTTTGACCTTTGAAAGATGGAAATCTTTTGTTATATAGAATATCAACATTGGACATTCCAGGCAAAGGAAACAGTAAATAGAATTTAAGGATCAATGAACAATAGGAGATGAAATTGAAAAGCCAATATGGGGCACATTTGTGAAGAGATTTTTATGTTTTTTTTAACTTTATATATCATAGACATTTTCAAATCCATGTAAAGTAAAAAGAATAGTATCATCAGTCTCTCAACTGCCTCTTGAACATCAGCAGACTTCTATAAAAAGCAGATTCAGATGCTAGTTTAACCTCTCCAAATTACTCAGTTCTCCCACTATTTGATCCATGAATTTCTACTTCATTTTAACTGTCTGATATCTTTAAGCAGAAACACATTTGTCCGGGTTTTCTAATTGCTTTATTTTAGAGGCTTGCTTTGAATTACTGAATGTAGAAGTCTGGGAGACTTAAATTTATATTAAAAAAATTAAGCTCCGAATACACTTTACCTGGGATCATACCTCAGAAAACAATCAAAGCAGAGGGAACACTATGGTAGCTGATTTAGTAATTGCAAATGACATGGTTTTAATCCCATCACAAATTTTTAATAACTGTAAGTCCTTGTGGAAATTACTTTATTTCTCCAAGTATGAAAATATAGTGATGAAAGTCTGTTTGCTTTTTGCACAGCATTGTCACCTGTTACAGGGGCTTTCCTGTTTTGAGCCAGGCACCATTAAACATTTTTTAATGCGTTATCTCATTTACTTTTTATCAGTATTGTGAGATAAGTAATAGTTTTAATCAGTATATTAGATGTAGTATCTTGAATAATGGTCCATAGTGATATGTAACAAGACTAGCTAAGGCAAGGCCAAAGGTCAAACTCAGTTCACACTTGGGGTCAGCTAGCACTGTTCCACATTGTGCTAAACTGCTTTGCCACTCCAGTTTTCAAACATCGTATTTTCTCTTTCACACCAAGTCACTCATTTATGGCTAGTTTTCTTTCCCTTGTTGTCCATGCACTTAGGCAAAATGGGTACTGTGAGTAAAATAATTACTCTCTTCACTCACTCAAACCTGATGACTAACCCTAAACTTACTTTTTGACAATCCTTTGTAGAATTGTCATAATTTAATCAATGTACCGACATATTTTGGAAAATTCAGAAACAGCCAATATATACATTTAAAAACATTTAAGTTGCTAATAGACTTAAGATGACATCCTCCCTGCCCCTGTTTTATTCTTTTGAATCCTTTCTAGTACTAAACAATGTCCTTATAATGAAATTCTAATATTATGGTTTTTCTCTACTTTTCTTGCTATAAGCTAGTTTATTTTTATTTTTTAACCTTAAAACTGACATTAGCTGGGACTGACTCTGTTTTGTATTTTTACTGACAAATCCATATTAATAACAACATCAATACTGTATTAAACCTGAACTATGGGAATAATTTGTAACCATGCCAAAATTAATAACATTGTGTATCACCCAGAGAGCCTCTCAGGGAGGAGAGTGAAATGGTTATTAACTTGGGTTATTATTGCAGCATTATGGACATTTAAATAGGCCATAATTCTAGAAATTTAAAGGTCAGTTTGATTTATTCAATTTAGTTTGTCATATGTTTGGAAAACTAATTAAAATCACAAACAACATGGTTATAGCATTTTTGATGGCAAGTCAGAAGCCTGTAATATAAGTAATAGTTTTGCCAGGGAAGCTAGACTTTTTTGTGTGGGTAAATGGGGCAGTTTCTTCCATTCCCATGATAATGTCTAAGATGGCAGATTTTGTGGAGCTTTTCTGGATGCATGAGCTACTACTTTCTGGATTTCTTATTAAAATGCTACTCCCTAAGCCCCATTGTGAATAGGGTGCTGCTATTTACATATTACTTAAAGACCTAAAAGAAACTCTCAGTCAAAAAGTTTTCCTTCTTCAACTGTTTTAGAGTCTCACATTTCTCAGTGGAAATATGTTTTTTTTTAAATTTTCAATAATTTCAGTTTGGACATGACTGATAAAGCAGATGCCCCTAGAAGGATAACATCTTGACTTGTGTTTATTTTATAACAAAGTTTTATAGCAAAAGGAAATAGTATGGATCAATAAGCCTGAAAATATAGAGAATGGAAGATGGACGCAGTAAGTTGGAAGTGAGTAGACAACTCATCTTCAATAAAATAAATTGCTCATATCAGAGTAAATCAGGGATAAAAAAGGGAGTATTCTTTTTTCCAACTAGTATTAAAATAAAACATTATATCTGTCTCTTTTTTTCATGTAGTATCTGTGTATAGTTTTAGAGAGAACAATTCAGACATGGCTATTAGTATCAATAGCAAAAAGAAATATGGGAGATGAAATACCAGTGTAATTAAAGGGTGATACATAAAGAAAATGTGAACCAGGTCTTTGGACCATCCTAATGGATATGACTGGAAGGAAATGAAATAATAGATTTGAGACCAACTTTCAGGGTACTCTCTACATTTAGCTCCCTTACATGACAGTAATTATCTGGCTATATCTTATAGCCAAATAGCTTCTAAGAAGTCCTTAAATTATTTGGATGACACCTTTATGATCCCCAAAGCAGAAACTTTAACCATAGCAAGATCTACTTTATGTTGACAGCCTAGTGACAAGAAAAAACTGATGGAAAGTGGGAAAGATGAGGGAAATGAAGACAAAAAAGGTAGTATTAACCAACTGGTTGGTTAATTAGCACTGACCAATTGTTAGGGGGAAAAGTAGTCCTAAAGAAATTACACAAATACATTTATGAATGTCAACCCCCACTCCAGACCAACAATATCCAAAAACCACAAATCCTATAAGGTCATTATCAAAAAGTGGATCACTGGGACCTGAGGGTAGAGTTAAGCAGCCAGGCTGGGTATAAAACCAGACATGTAGACCTTGGAGTCAGTTCTCAAGCATGCCATTGGGTTCCAGCTCAGAAGAACTAGTAAAACACTTACAAGTTTGTATCCCTCTCTTCTCCTTGTGTTATTCATTACTTTATTTCTCCTTCTTTTGTAAATAAAATCCTTTATTAACCTTTGTTGTGCATGCCTGCAGTTAGGGCATTATAAGTGCTCTTTGAGCATGTGGATTAAAAACCCAGACAGGCCAACCCATTTTATTTCAGGGTTGTCCTGTAACACAATTGGTAATCAATTAATACCTCTGGTTTTAACTACTGGCCAGTTTTGTAAATATGGTATCAGACTTTGTCTCAAATAAACCCAGAGTTTGTTTCTTGGGCAATAGTTTTTGTTCCAGTTAATGTGACTGAAATATTTCTATTTATTATAAAAAGTGCCTTTCAATTCACCTATGCATTAAAGCACATAGTATAGGAGTAGAAAGGATAACATTAAAGAAGATGGCGCAGAAAATAATTACATAGAAATATTAGGGAGTAGACTTAGACATTCTTTAGTAAAATTTTGGTTTCCTTATATTGAGAAGTTAAAAAAAATGAGGCAAAAATCATATTGCTATGGCAAGAGATGGTGCAATTTATTTGAGGTCAACTAAAAAGGATAATATAGAAGAGACACTTTCTCCCTTTCCAAAATATCTTCTCAGAGATGACATAAAGAAGATCAAATTCATAACTGACAATTAAGCAATAGATTCTAGAAAGGAATTTTCTATAAAATGTACTGAAAGTACAAAAAATAAACTTACTTTATGAGAATATTTTGGGAAAAATAACCTAATTTCCAAAAACATTCTGAATTGCAGACACCACAGGCTGCACACAGAAAGGTAATAGAGGCTCGCCCTGGCCTGCAGGGCAACAATGAGGGCCCGCAGGAACCACCTAAGAGAATGAGACAAACAAGGAACGCAAAGAACGGAGGCAAGACAGGGTTCTGATCAAGCCTTCAAAATTTTATTTTTGAACAGCGATATATGAGTGCTCAGGAGGGCTATGGGGAGGAGCAGGAAGAAGGGCTATTTCTGGATGATTGGCTGGGTGTTGGATACTGAATGTTTACTTTACCAAGAGCTAGCAAGCAGTTTCACAGATATATGCCTCAAGGCAGGACTAGCAAGGAAAGGACCTTGAGTGGAAGGGAAAAGCAATTCTGTGAGTGAATGGTGAGGTCTGAGTGGACTGGAAAACATGTATGCATGGAACATCCACTGGTGAAGGACTTTGCCTGGCAGACTAGCTCACTACTACATTGGTATATCATGTGTCTAAAGCATTCTCACCCTCCTGTTTACTTGTAAAGCAGGTACTTGCACAAAGCAGACTGGACAAGTAGATCCTTCCCCCCAGATCCATTTAATGTCTCCTTTATTCTTCCCAGTGTCCCTAAGAAGCTGACTGAAATAGAATACATCACCTAGATTTCTCTGTCCTCTGGACTTTTGTTAGAATGAGCTGAAATTAGCAGAACAGAGGGCTAGCAGAGAGAAATGAGAATAAGGTGTTTGTTTGTCCTAAAGCTTTCCTGTTTCGATGCGAGTGTCAGGGACCACACTGCTTTAAGGTTACTGCCCTGTGGATGTTGATGACATTCTTTTATTTCACCAGCATCTAGTAGCTCAAACTTCTCTCCTTGATTCTCTAGACCTAGATTAAAGATTTCCATGTCTTTGGTACTTAGCTTGTCAACCATCATTTGGTAGTACCTAATACTGCCCATACTTCTGTAATTTCTCCTTTAAACATATATCATTCTGAAGGAAATCTTACTAATAGAATTATTGGTACCAAAATATTATCCCCCAAGTCCTAAAAGATGGAATTCTGGAGTAGAATTGTTCATATTCTTTAACAATAACATAAATAATCTACATATTGGCACTGATAATCTATGATTATAGTTATCACAATTATCGCTGGTAAAGATAGAGAGTGAATTACAGGTACAGGACAATGTAAAGGGAGATCAGGTGGTTGAGGTGCTTAATTGCTACGGTGATGATGGTGATTATATAAGATGTGATGGTGGAGCAACTGTTTATAACTGTGTTAAAGGGCTCACAAAAAGAATTTTAAAAGATGCTTATGGGTATAACGTTTTAACTCAAGGCATAGACAAAGAACCATTCATCTTCTAAGGGGCCTTATTGGAAACCTTTAGTTATTTAGTTACAGATAGAACATGGGTAAAAATCAGAGAGATAGTCTGAATAGATACATTTCTATGTTCCGGCAACCTGGCAGGTCATATTCTTGAGTGTTCCCCTCAGCTGAGGTTAAGAAGCAGTATTAGGGAGATCTACCTCAAGACAGGATCAGCACGGCAAGTGTGGAAGAGAAAAGCCATTCTTGATTTACAGTAGACACTATACTCGTATGTTAAGAAAGAGTATTGGCTGGGAAAAAAGGTACAACTTGGAATATTGAATGAAGACATTGGGCAGGGCCTCCCTGGTGGCGCAGTGGGTTAAGCAATGCACTATGAAGCAAACCGCAGCCACTGCAGCACGAGTTCGATCCCTGCTGCCGGCCAGGGAGGGGACCCACATGGCGCAGCAGACCTCTCCTGCTGTGCCCGCTGCTCCCCTCAGCAGTGTACTTCTGTTGATCTGCCTGTTCTGCTCCCCGCTCTCTGTGATGAATCCTTTCACCACCCCCCCACACCTCTGGCCTGTACCCCAGTGCTTGTATGCATAGATAAATAAATCTTAAAAAAAAAAGAAGACATTGGGCAGACAAAAATGAATCTTTCTATTTTGACCTCATATCCCTTTGCAAGGAAATCTTTTCATAATCTGCGTAATCTAGCCCTGCTTGGGGCAGCAAAAGAAGATTGTGATGAAATCATCTACATCTACAGTGCTTGACTTGCACATAAGTATTATTCAACTCACAGCCTCCTGGCACACCTTGCATTGCCTGTAGTTTCATAAGAAGGTAAATTGCCCAGACAGAAGTGAAAGAATGCTTGAGGGAGAGATGATATATGTACCAGCGGAGTTTCAGGATCCTGCTAAGTTGAATTCCAAAAGTATAGATCAGGTCAAATAGATGCAGACAGGGAGCATACGTTTAAATGTCCATATTTATGGTGTCAGCTCCAGTGCTGGCAGAGTTGCAAACTGTTGCTCAGCCAGTCGCTTAAAGCTTAAGTTCTGTAGTGGTCCACAGTCGTTAAGGCTAAGGTACAGAACTCAGGCTGAGGGGTCAGAACTTGTGTGTCATGTAGAGAAGGGATGTTGGAATGGAATTTGTGGTGTTGATTTGTAACCAAGCTTTAGATGACTGTAAGCTGTGCTGTCATGCTTTTATTTCACATTTTTTTGTTGGATCAGTGTAAGTCTTGTGAGGAAACAAATGGCATACTTAAAAGGGATTTATCTGGAAAGAAAAAAGTTAAATGTTTGCAGGGACAGGGGTTAAGTTAGGGAAATCAGCAAAAGATGGTGAGAAACCTAACAACCAGTAGCAGCAGGAAGGGTGACTGCCTGGCTTCTCATCAAAGAGAGCAAGGTCAAGGGAAATCATCTGGGAGCCGTGGGCATAGAGGAACCCAGACACAGCATAACTGTAGCCAAGCAGAAAAGAATTTGGAAATAAATACCTTACCTCTCTTCTACTTCACTTTAATCGTTTGCCGGTATCTCCCCCATGAAGAGACTACAGAACCTGAATGCCAAGGGTCCTCAATGACTTGGGCCTCAGTTGTAAGGAAAACAGTAGCACAGAGAAAAGTAAAGACTGGATATGAGGAATAAGTGGAGAATAACCAGAATAGTCTATCTTCTGTTTCATTCATTCATTCATTTATTAAGATTTATTTATTTATGCATACAAGAGTTGGGGTACAGGCCAGAGTCATGGGAGGTGAGAGGGTTCACCAGAGACAGAGTGGGGAGCAGAACAGGCAGACTGACTGAAACACACTGTTGAGGGGAGCAGCGGGCAAGGCAGGAGAGGTCTGCCAGGCCATATGGGTCCTCTCCCTGGCCGGCGACAGGGATTGAAGTCATGCTGCAGTGGCTGCAATTTGCTTCATAGTGCGTTGCTTAACCCACTGCACCACTAGGGAGGCCCTCTTCTGTTTCATTTAGATCTCAAGAAATTTTTAGAAGTTGATGCCATTTATACTATATTTTTTACAACAATTTAAAAACAATACCAATGTGTATTTTTGGTTTGGAAATTAAGCACCAAACATCTATAAGAATATACATATACATACAGACCAACCTTTAAATAACACTTATATGAAGTAAATGAAAATGGAAATAACAAACCATTCATATTTAAGGATGTGTGTTCAATATCTTAAAGTATGTATGAAATAGGTTAAAAGATAAGTGGAGGAAAAATTTAAATTTTTAATTAGATTTACTGAAATAAAATGATAAAACCAGAGATAAATGGAAATGACATTGTTTCCAGATAGTATTCTTATTCTGAAAAATTTATTTTAGGTAACTTATTTTAAGAAAATTCAGCAATCTTTGCCATATATATGTATGATATACTGTGACATATGTATGAGAAACTGTAAATCTTTATAGCACCAATAATAACCAACTAGAAACTATAAATAAAAATAATCTAATTTGTAATAGCAACAAAAACTATAATGTATGTAAAAATTACCTTAATAAATAAGACCTTTTATAAAAAAGTTTAGATGTGAGGGAAGAACATAGAAGATGATTTGAATTAATGAAAATCTATGTTCTTGGATGAGATGATTAAATATTAGTTGTATGTAAATTATCTCTCAATTTAATCTTTAATTACAATGTGATTCCACTAAGATTCCAGTTGGATTTATTGTTTAACTCATAAAATTTACATGAAAGAATAAAAGTTCAGGAAGAAGTGAATAAATTTATAAAAGAAGATTAAAGTTTATGGTAGAGAGTGCATAATCACATGAGAAAGTGAGATGTGATACAAAGCTATAGTAAAATCATAAAACAAAATAGTATGATTTTTTAAGGACTGAAAAATAGACCAGTGAAACAGTATAACTGACACTGACTCATATATTTAGAAGTGAAATATATAATAAAGATGGCAGCAGAACTCAGTGAGGGGAAAAACACAGATTCTTGAACAGTTCTGGAAAAATGTTCATTATGGAGACAGCAACACGGGATCACTATCTAGTACTCCATTACAAAGATGAATTCGAGATTAAAATTATATGCATATATGTATAAATGTACTAAGATATTAGAACTGTGTGGCAGTACAATGTCTATGATGTATGGGTGATAGAGTGCAAATATGATAAAATGCAAATTTAAAAGCATAAACCATAGGGGAGGGAAAGATACAGAAATGTAAAGGATAATATGTTTAATAAAAGTGGTGTTTACTCAAGGAATATAACGTTCCTTAATATTAAAAAAATCAAACAATATAATTCAACATTAACAGAACAAAAGAGACAAAAACATATAATCCTCTTAAATACATACAGAAAAACATTTGACAAATTTCAACACACACATTAGTGTTAAAAACGCTCTGAAAATAAGATGAGAAGGGATCTTCCTAGAACTGATAAAATCTACAGGTGACATAGTTTATGGTGGAATTACTTGTTCATTCCCCAGGATCAGGAATAAGTGAAGATGTCAGCTCTCACACTTGAAGTTTTCATTGTACATAAAGTGCCCATCAGTGCAATAAGTTGCAGTGCCAAAGACATAAAAGCATGCAGATTAGAGAGGAAGAAGTTAGTTGTCTTTATTCTCAGTTGTGATTGTTTTGGTAGAAAATCCCAGTGGATATACCAAAATATAATAAGATAATTTAAGCAGGTCTCAGGATAACAAGTCAATGTAAAAATCAACAGGATTTCTAGGTTTTTGCAAAGACCTATCAGAAAATGAAATAAATACATACTATTTATGATAGCACTAAAAACAACAAATATGATTTGTTGGGACAATAGATATTGTTGTTGTTTTAAACAACAAATCCTATTCTAAATTAAGGATACATTTATAAAATATGTGTAAAATTGAGAAGTTTACAACATTACATAAATATAGTAAAGAGGACAATCATGTATAGATACCCCATGTTTTTAGATCAGAAGAAGCATTTAGATGCAGATTTTTTTCCATATTGTGTCTTGATTCAACACAATTCAAAGCAAAATCTCAGCAAGATTTTGTACAAATTCTGTAATTTCTGTGCCCATATAAATGACCTATAATAGTGAAATCCATTTAGAAAATAAAAGAGTTACATTACTTGGTTTCAAGTTTATATAAAGGAGAGCTTGCTTTTTTGTTTTTTAAGGACTAACATAGATAAGTGGACCAGTAGAAAGTATGTTAAAAATAAACTGAGACTGTTGAACAAATGATACTGAGATTACTGAATCTATCTGGGAAATTAAATGAACCTGACCTTTACCACACACCATTAATAATAATTTACTTGACTTGTCCAATAAATTTAAATCTAAAAATTAATACTATAAAGCTTCCAAAGGGAAAAAAAAAACAGTCAAATTTGGAAAATCTGCTTTTCAAAAGATAGCATTCAAATACAATGGCAAGCCACAGATTGGTAAACATTATTTGCAAGACATATCTAACAAAACTATATCATGCAGAATATATAAAGAACTCTAACAACCCAATAGCAAGAAGACAATCCAGTAAGGGAGTAAATGACTTGTATAAATATTGCACAAGAGATCTATAACATACTCATAAACACATGAAAAGATGCTCAGCATCATTAGTCTTAAGGGTAATTCAAATTAAAAATCACTGGGATGTGAATAAATATCTACTCTATAGGTAATGAAATTTAAAAGTCTAATCATATCATACCTTGGCAAGTATATGGGGAAACTAAAACATTTTTACTTTGTTTATGGTAGTATAAAGTGGTACAACCACTTTGGAAAACATTTTGGTAGTTTCTTTTAAAGACACAGTCTGTATGCTAAAGGGTATTTATTAAAGAGACATGGAAATCATTTTTCTACAAAAAATGACTTGTGCAAAGATATTCAAAATAATTTTGATAATCATCAGTCAAAACTGGGACTACCCTATGTGTCTGTCCTAGGTGACTGGATAAATAAATTTTGTCACAGTCATAGAAAGGAAACCACTTATTTTAAAACAGCACTGTTGGATGCTCTTGCTAGAAAGGCGTACCAACTGTGCTGTTCCTTACATATGAACTCTCAGGCCGGGCAGGGCATCTCTCACGAGAGAATGAATGGATGTAAGAGGATGGCCTGGAGTCAGGAGCAGTGAGGAGTTACTAGGGAAGTGCCCAAAGGAACATCTGGTGTGGATGGAAACAGTGTATGTTTGATTGTGGAGGTTACATTTGTATTCATTCATCAAAGCACATTCAACTGGACAATGAAATGAATGCATTTTATTGTATAAAAGTTATGAACAGAATTGCTTGTGAAGTTAAGAAAAGAGAAACCACAGGAATGATGAATAATCTGATGCAACTGGAAATGCTTTCCAGTCAGTGAGGAATAGTGCAGGCCAACATGGCAAGGGGCGTATGGGAGAGATGCTGGCAGAATCTGGGACTGGCCCAGGATGGTGATTAGGTACCTAAGATGTGCAAGTAGCTCTTGCAAATCAATTAGAGTCAGCAACTCAAGCAAAAAATGGACAAAGAATACAGGAAATATATAAAGGTAATCCACAGGATTGAAATTCATATGTAAAGATATTCAAATCCATCAGAACAGAGTAAAACATAATAAAACACAGAATGGGGTATCATTTTATATCTACTAGAGACAGCAGACATTAAAGTTAATCATTCTAAAAGGTGAGGATGAATAATGTGGACATGCAGGACCCTCTGGTACATCTGGTAAGTGGACTGGTACAGCCATTCTACAGTCTGTAGAATACGTAGCCTTCAAGGACTGGAAGGTGTAAGTTCCAGTCCCCTGTTAGAATACATTTTCTCCTTTATCTCCTAGAAAGTATATGTATTTTTTTTTTTTTTTTTGCTTTGTGTTGTGTATGTAGAGATTAAAAGTCATTGAAGACTCTGTGCACTTGACAATATGTCAAATGTACCATTTTCTATCCCTTTTAATGCTTTTGCCTTGAATTAAAACCTGCCAAATGTTATGAACGTGATCCCTGCTATCGTTATCATTGTTCTAGTCTGCTTTACCATTGTCCATATTTTATTGTCATCAGTTCCAAGCCACCTTGTTGTAGATGTTTCTTATTCTTTCAACAAAGGTTTGGGTTTTGTTTTGTAACCCACTTGAATAGTTTCTATCAATGGATGTATTTATTCCATGCAGTTTTTGCTGTTAATGAGGGTGACAGATTTCTTCAATCATTGACCTGTCATTTATCTTAGAAATGTATTTTAACAGCTTTCATTCTGTTTCCATTCATTCACCAGTATGTGTTTCTTCATAGAAATAGCAAAATTTTGTGAGACAAAGAAGAAGACTTGAAAAGAAGGAAAGGCATTCTATGAAGGCCTTTTCACCCGTTTAAGCATGAAAACTTTTAAAAATTAAACTAAAACAATGTGATCCTCAGGAAAATAAACACTGTTTTTAAAAATAAAGCAGATTTTAAGTCTATATGGAAACATTAAAGAAACAAGAGTAGCTGAAGAATCTTCCATGAAAGATTCCTATTTTTAACAAACATACTTTGCCCCGACCCATCCCTCTCAAGTCCCCAGTATTACTCTAAGATGCAACCAGTACTATCTCTTTTTGTGGTATCTTTCCAATAAGCTCCAGTCTTAAAGAATAACAAATCTACTATTTTGAGTTATCCATTTTTAGCTATTATCAAGGAATTTTCTACTCTTATGGGTGGGAATTTGCTCTTTTTTCCTTCTTCTCCCCCTGTCTTTCCCTCTTCCTAACAGATAGTGTCTGTTAACCGGGAAGCGGGCTCCTGTACCCACAGAATCTGCTTGTGCCTTGCTTGTAGACTTTCCGGCTTCCAGAACTGTTGATAGGTCACCCAATGTGTGTTCTGTTGTAGCAGCCCAGAGGGACTGAGGCACCACTGTGACAGTTACTCTGTTATTGTATTTTCCTAATAGCCTTAGTCCTGGAAAACCCTGTTGTCTTGCTCTCTCCTGGCCTGGGTTGTCCCAAGGCCAACTTGCAAGGCTGTCAGCCAAGGCTGTCTTGAATGGTCTCCTGGGCTGAGTTCACAGTTTCCTGCTTTGAATCCTCATCTTACCAGAGCTGAGATTTTGCTGCAGGGTTTTTGTTATGCTAGAGAGACCTCATGTGCCAAAATTAAGATGTTTTGTCTCTTGGGCCATTCACTCTCTCTTGATAACTTTCATCTGGTTGTCTCTGACTAGAATGAGGGCCCTCAAAAGCCAGAAGGAGGAAAGATTTACTCCAAGGTTCCAACATCACCGTTTGAACTATTTTCAAAGATTCACTCTGTTGCATTTCTATTGAGAACAAAGTTCTATCATTGTGCCTGGGGATAAATATTGGGGTGCCCTTAACTCAAGGCAGGAAAAAAGTCAGAGGAGATGGACACAGGGGTGGAAATACCACTGTCTCAATTACTCTAGTCTCAAAACTTTAATCAGCTGCTTTGTTGCCCACCCTATCTATCACTCTTGCTGTCTAGTTCTGTGTCTCCACTGTGCCCAAAGCCCTTCCATTCAAAATTCTGAAAGGCAGATGATGTTCTTTGTGGCCTCTAGCACCAGCTGGATTCTGCCAGATCATGCAAGTTTCATTTCTTTGATGTTTTGTGCTAAGATGTTTTCATCCACTTTCCTCTTCCAATATTCTCTCTACTCTCTTATCTTTGATGCTGCCCTTCTTCATCACTATTCATTTCATGATTTTTCATTTAAAAGTGAAATCTTTTTCATTATTTTTCAGTATTTCATTTCACTCTTCACTTCAGTGGAGATTTTAGAGAATGGTGAAGTGAGAACTTGTTGGCGTGCAATTTTAGACTGGTAATTTATAATGTTTTATAAAGTGAAGCAAATCCCCACAAAATACTCTTCCTTTTCTAATTTGTCTTGGCGATTATTTTCTATTATTCATCCACATGGAGTTTAGAATCATTTTGTCAAGTTCAAAGAAAAAAAATCCAATTGGAATTTTAATTGGAAATGCATTAAATTGATTAACTTGGGAATGAACACTTTTTATTTTTAATTAAATTTCCAAGCACTGTTTTTTTTAACTTTGCTAATTATAAAATTCTAAATTTATTGTATTTTTGTCAGAACCTGTTCTCTGCAATGTCTCCTTTTCCAAAAGAGTATAGTAATAAATGTTTGTGGCATCACCTGGCACTGTGATTCTCAAAATGTGGGGTCCTATACCAGCAGCCTCAGCATCAGCTGGGAGCCATGGAAAACGCAAATTAGAGGACCCCAACCCACTGAATTAGAAACTCTGGTGTGGGGTTCAACTTCTTCTGACACATGCTAAAAGTTGAGAACTATTGAACTTAACATCTGACTAGCATATAACCTTGGGAAAAATATTTAAGTCAAAATATCCTTATATGTGAATGGAGAAATAACTGCATAAACTTCTTAGCATTGTTATGAGAAATAAATGAACTAGCACATAGGAAGCATTTAACATACTTTTTGGAACGCTGTGAATATAAAATGATTACTAGTAATCATTAGTGATTATATGATTATAATTGTACTTTTGTTCAATACAAATCTCAAATTTTTTGTTACTAGTGATTTTGAGAAATATACAATGTTTGATGGTAAAGTGGGTATATTCCCCTTTGTGTATGAAATCTGTGCTGTTTTTATGAAAGAGGCTATAGATTTTAGATCTTATACTTGTTCTATTTACTAACCATTTTGCCCATTGCATCTATAAAAGATTATATATTTTGTTAAACTCTCCTAAAATGGTCACATTTTTATCAAATATTTGTGCTGTTTGAAGGTTTGCCCTGTTATTTCCTCCTCAAAATTTTGTTGTGGATTTTTGTTCCTGTCCCTCAGCTTTTAGTTTGCAAATATGAATTTGGATGGCTACATGACTTTTATGCCTTTGAACTTTGCCTGCTTCTTTTTCAGTCTGATATTTTTCTTAGTTTTATAATTACAATGAAAATGGCCAGGTGTGATTATAAATGTGATTTTCTTTTCATTAACTTTCTCCTAAAACCTGTGGGCCTTTCAATCTGTTCATATTTTATAGTGTTGAAGAAAGACTTATCCTGCAGTACATCTTTGATGTTTTCCTATGCTTTCATTGTTCTTTTCTTTAGAAACACTTTTTAGCTATATAGTTCTTACCTATTTTGCATTCTGTGTATGACTTATGATTTATTCCAGGACTTAGGGTCTTTTCTACCTGTGATTATTTCTCATTTGTCCTTCAAGTATATGTGTAAAGAAAAGTGTGTGAATCTTTTGCCATTTATAATAGATTCCTCCCTTTACACAATTTAAAAAAGTATTTTTATTTCATTATGTACACTGACTATGTTATCCATCTTCCTTGATTTTGGTAGAATTTGTGTCTTAGCATGCTAAATTTCTCCTAGTGGACCTCTGCTATTTTTAGAAGAGGCCATGTGTTGTTGTATCTTACTAAGAATGACAGTCTCTTGATTCCATAGAAGCTGATTTTCAAAAATTTTCCATCTGGGTCCCCTTTTTCTTTCCGCCCCCCCCCCCCCTTTGGTTATCTGTGAAGAGGTGGCTTTGGCCTTGTATTTACAGCTTTTAGCTCACATTGTTTTGGGTTTCCTTTGACTTAGTCTGGACAGTTCCACTCTAGTTCCTACTTCCCATGAGACATGTATTTACTGCAGATTTCTGCTATAGAATTTGAATTTGCTCCTAGCCATGTTAGTGTAACAACATTCCAAATTGAAAAACTGATTTTTTTAAAAAAAGTATCTGGCAATATACCCATTAATCCAAGTTCCTGTGACATTTCCAATATCACAACCCTTTGACACATGCTTTTCTCCTGCAGACAACCCTTGCTAAAATGTGTGAGCACAAATGCTTAAATGTGTTCTAAGAATGTTTGATTCCAAATGAAAAAATAAATAATTGTGGGATGGCAGTCAGTGTCCCAAATGCCTGAGAAATCAGCACCTGTGCAGAGAAATAGCAATCATGCAATTCTATCTTCATCTGAGTCTTAGCCCTCTCTCTAAAGGCTGAAGTATAAGGTGACTTCTGTCTTCATACAGTTTATTTTTCCTTTGTGATTTAAAATATGCCACACCCTGGAGTAAAATCAGGGCAGGTTTTCCATTTCCAAGATTTTAAAAGAGGAAAGTGAGGTCCAGAGAGGTTAGCTAACTGTATGAAGGTCACATAGCTAACAGAAGATTTGAGGGGGAACATCAAGGTCTCTAGACTCAGCCTCTTCTTCCTTAGCAGAACACCATGCCATCTTTTGAAGATGAGTTTATTCTCTTCTACTCAAGGAACACCTATTGATGCACGGGTTTTCCAATAACACCAAAGAGCGTTTTCTTTGCAAGGAATAATATCTAACATTTGCCCCCTGAATCTTATATAAAATAGCAACATGATTCAATTAGTACTTACCCATATGTCATTCATCAACTGGAACTTAACTGCAATGTGTGTTTACCTTTTTCTAATGCCTTCTATAATTACACCAGCTCGTGTAATTTCGTTCTGTTCTGGCCTCTTTATACAAATATTGTTTCCACTTTCAGTTAAACTCTACTGCATACTTTGCGTCCTTTCTGAGGCTTTCTCTCCCCAGATGGCACCCAATATTCTTGTTGGCAGAGGCCATGTTTTATTCAATTGTTTTCCTATGCCATCTAACATAAAACTAGGCCTACAGGAAGTATTTACACAGTAACCTAGTCTAGGGTACAATGCTAAAATAGCACATTTCTCGGGAGACTACTTACAGGAAAATTAAAATTTAATTAATTATTTAATAGTTTCTGCATTTCTCTTAAGTTGGCTCAAAATAGCTTGTGTTTACCTTCTTTGTTTCTCCCTTATTTTGGCAATTTTTCATGGATATTAAGATGTCTTGTTCAGCAAACATTTCATGAGGGTTTCTGTGTGCTGGGCACTGTGCCACTCTATTGGGAAAAACAAATGAATAAGATATCGTCTCTGTTGCAAGCACTCAGTGTCTGATGAGAAAAACAGACATGTATGTAAATGATCTCAGTTAAATTTGGGAAACACTCCAATAAAGTTATGCGCCAGAGGAGAAGAGATCAACTAATTTACCTTGAGAGAGTGTCAAGCTCTCTAGCTCATTCTTTTTGAAATAAAATCCAGCCAAAGAGCCCAATCCCAAAGTACCAATAAAACCGTTGCTCTCTGGGGACTTGAATATATTGAACAAACTTCACCTAATCCTGTTAATGGTGCTCTTTGGGATTCTAAGGGCACTGGAACCTCCAAAGGACATCAGTAGACCATGACCAACAGCATAAGAACTAATGAACATTTTACAGTGATGAAAAAATAAATCCCTTTCCTGTGTCCTTCTAGATTTACGTTGACTAGCTATCGAACAGGCGTTTCGTAGATTCAATACATCACAACATATTAAGTGCTCAGCTCCCGCCACTCGTGCTGCCCTGCTGTGGACAGTCTCCTTCTGTTTGCATCTTGCCTGTCCTCTGTGCATATAAACTAAGTGTCTCCATTTCTGCTCTCAGAGTGTACCGTGCCATACAACCGAGATTTCAAGAACAAATATCAACAGTGGCTAAGCCAAACATATCTTGTCAAGAGACTGCCACTGCAGTGTAAAGATTGATTTGTCGAGGGAGGTCTTGCATATAAGAAGATGTGAAGGCGAGGACTGAGGTTAACAAGTTTCCACTGTGGGAGTTTATTTATAACAAAATAACTAAAGGACAGTTCTGCCTCTGCCAATTACATCCCATCTCTTCCTGTATCCACTGCCGTAGCAGCTTTATTCATCACCAGAAATCAGCCTCTCTAGTGCAGATCCAGGTAGAATTCTTGAAAGAAAGCGTGCCTTGAGGAGTTATGTTTTCATGTAGATTAGGATAGTTTCATGTCAGCGTTGTCTGGAGGTGTCGTCTGTGCCCAGTTCAGTGCTTAGATGCACCGAAGGAAAAAAGAGAAAGAGAAGGCATGGACCCTCCCCTGAAGAATGATGCCCACCATGACAATTAACTCTTAAAAAATGTGCCTTGGACAAGAGGACAGTGAGGCAAATATATGGGTTTATTTATGTCTATAATTTCCCAGTCTTGATTTTTCGCTTGTACAGTGCAGGAGATTGAGCTAAACCGTAAGTTGTTGCAGAACTGATTGCCCTTTTTGTCAGTGACATTAAGGCACATCCCCAACTTCCTAACCATCCCCAGTTCAAAATGCCCCAGTCTGAAAGGGGCCATGATGACCTTCTTAAATTCTGCTTCCTCCAGAGAATCAACTTAATATCCTCATCCTTCTTCCAGCTCCAATCCTCTCAGCTGTGTTGTTCTGCATGATTGCATCTGGTCTCCCCAGGGATCAGTCCTGTTTCTCCCCCTGACTTATGTGAGCACACAAAGCCCAAGTCTCACCTAGTTTCTGTTCACCTGGAATCTTACATTGTCTTTTGGACTAGCAGTGCCATCATGCAATCATTTCTGAATAGCTAACAACCTTCTGTGTTTGGAATGGCCACCATTAGTGATTTGGAAAGGTGGAGGTTAATTAGTGAACCAACATGGTTTGGAGGGGGTTTCTTTAAGTTTCTCAATATTTACTAGGCCCCAAAGGTTTTTAATCACATTGTGGATGTACAAAAACTCTTGAAGAAGCCAAGAATGGATGTATGGAATGCAGTTAAGTGAAACTGAACCCAGAAAGTTAGAGAGAATATTAATTAAAGAGTTTAATTATCTGTAATCATATACTTACCTATACTTTAGTATACATATGCATACTTTATATATAATAACATACCAATTCGGTAAAAATGTATTAAGAATAAATGACTAGTACTCTTTTCCTACTTTAAAGCTGTCGGTAGCATTTTCTGTTTTGAAAGTGATTTCATTGAATTGCATTTTCCTCTCAGTCTGATTATTTTAACATGCTTTGGGCTTCAAGAATTGAAGAATTATCCTACTTAGAATTATCCTTCTAAGACTTAGTTACAAAATAAGTCTAGCAGGTTGTGGTGACCATACTTAGGAAAATTGCATAGGATGTATGTGAATACCCATCAGCTCCCTAAACTATCAATCTGAGAATATAATGTAAATTCTTGTCTAGTATTTTTTGTTTGTTTTAGGAAGTCCTACCCAAGTTATATTCTCTACATCGGTTCTCTC
The DNA here is from genome assembly GCA_019455555.1 of Galemys pyrenaicus. NCBI lineage: Eukaryota > Metazoa > Chordata > Mammalia > Eulipotyphla > Talpidae > Galemys > Galemys pyrenaicus. The sequence goes on along the minus strand of JAGFMF010011464.1, from coordinate 5,312,962 downwards.
TATATGGCTTTTCTACTGAATTCTTCTCTTTCTCTAGACCTCATACTCTCTTTTATTATAGGAACAACTAATGTCCACCTCTCGCTGAGCTATTGTGTATTTCAGCATATTCCCACATCATAGGTGTACTTTAAACACCATTTTCATTGTAAATGAGAGTCTTAGACGGAGTGGAGTCACTGGGATGAGGTAGAGATGACAGTTTTATATTGGACTGTAAAATAACTGGTGTTTACCTGAGTGTTCTTTCTACTATTGTGAAATCTTTTACACAATAAGTGTCAAAATTCATCATTGCATTCAATGTGTAGAATGTTTAACAAACATGCACTCTGACTTATTTCGCTGAGCATAATCCCTTCCAGCTCCATCCATGTTCCTATGAATGACTCTAGTTTATCGTTTCTGATTGCTTAATAGTATTCCATCGTGTATAATACAGGATGGTTTCCCCCCTAGGAGGAATATAAGGGAACCAAATAAGGATCAAGGAAAATAATGATAACAATAACAATAATAATAAAAAAACACAACAAAAACTAAAAGACAAGGACAATTTGGGGACACTTTTGTGGGGAGGAGGGAGGGAGAGGGTTGAGGGCAGATAAGAGTACAAGGGACTGAGGTGATGGTGCACTGGTGAAATGGTGATGGGGATTACAATTGATGTCAAATATATATAAATAAAGAGAAAACAAAAAATGAAAACAACAACAACAAAACAAACATCCACTCTATGAATAGATTCCAGGTGTCATCTATCAGTTCTTCCCTTGCTGTCTCAAATTGGGCAGTAACGGAGACCAAGCCCTGATGGGTGAATGACTTGTGCTTGGGTTCTGTTATTTCTCAAATGCAGATCACACAAACTCTGGCTTAGAGGTGCAGGATTATTACTAGCGGTGTGTGGGGTTGTGCCCTGTGGTTGAGTGGGGCAGTTGCTTATCAACTACTGGAAAGCCTCAGTTTACCAGAATGATCTTTGTTAACATTTTTTATAACTTAGGGCACTCCATCTCCTACATGACTTGCATCTCCATCGCCCGCTCTGGACATGAAGAACATATCTGCCATTCTTATTAACAGAAAAATAGATAAGCAGATCATTCATGGTGGAAATATTTGACATTCAGCTAACATCCTGACAGACTCTAGGATTATAAGCCACAATAATCTGGGGTTTTGAGGGTGAGAGAGTGCTAGTTTATAAATTATTTAATTTAAATTTGCTTATTAAAAATAACACTGATTTTAATATGTCTAAATTACTAGTGTACCTCATATATACATACACGTTAAGTTCAGCAGTAAACTCTAACTCTGCCCTTCACTACTAAATCTCTTTTACCTGATTTACCCTCCATCTTTCCCAGTCTCTTATAGCACCCACTACATAACCTACAATATTCTGGGGCTCAAAGAAATTTGGAAAAACAATAGAATTAACAAAATGTTACTAAACAAATAAAAGCTCAATGCCAATTATAGATTTTGCACTTTGTAGAAATGTTTCTTTATATGTACCAGTAATAATGGTTTTTTTGGATAACTTTTCTGTCCTATTAGGAAGGCCAGAGGTATAATTTCGGTTCCTCTGTTTTTCTTCTCACTGGTCACAATCAGTGGAAAGAGAAGCAATCAATTAGGTAGGCCAGCATCAGAGACTTACTAGGACGGTTGAGTAGTGATAGGCTGTGCCTGATTCTCCCAGCAGCTTCCTATCCCTGGATTGGTCATCCTGGTAGCAGCGGGCTTGCGTTTGTGTCTTGGTCCTTCATATTGTGTTGCTTAAACCACTGCACCACCAGGAACTAACTCTTTTTAGACACTGTAACTCCTCTCCTGAATTCACCTACCTCTATCCTATGGTTATGTGTGTGTTGTGTGTGTGTCTGCTGTCACTGCATATACATGTAATCCTAAATCAAATGTTGCTTAATTTGCTTGATTTTGAACTTGGAAACATTATGATTTCTGTAACTTAATTTTGTCCCATATTGTATCTACTAGTTATATCCAAAGTGTTACTTAGAGATGTAATTCATTTATTTCCATTCTATAGCTTTTGCTCTCTGCTGCTTCTTTTGCTGTTATGAATATGCTGTATGACCATTCTCATGTATACCTCTTGGTGTGTGTATGCAATTCCTCTAAGTTACTCACCTAAGAATGAAATTGTTTGCTCATAGAGTAGACAAAAGTTTAAACACAATGCCAGTTGTTTCCTAAGCTGGTGGTAGAAATTTATACTCCTTCCAGCAATGGTTTCTAGAACAATTTCGGTTGCTTAGATACAGGCACTAAATAGGCAGAAGGATAGTTTTAACCATATTGACGGTTTGCCTTATGAATATGACAGAAGGGCCAAGGGAGTTAAAGGGATGATTAAAATGAAGTTCCATAGAAATTAAACTATACAGAATATGAAGTGAAGATCTAAGTGAAGGATGCACGGAATATGGAGTTCAAGAAGAGGTCTCTTCAGTCACACTGTAGAAAGGTGGGTGGTGAGTGCTGGTTGCTCTCTTGGGCAGAGAGTCAAATGAAAACCCTAAAAGGGAAGATGTAGACTTCAGACAGAGAGAATAGAATATGTAGATAGAACTGGGAGGAAGGAGAAAACTTCTTGGCCCTATCCAGATACTTATTTTTAATCTTTAGTTAGAAAATGTTCTGAGGAAGTACTGAAACAATGAAAGCTGTTGAGGTAAACTTTTCATTTAGATACATTTGAAAGCCTTTGACCAAAGGGAGGGAGTGTTACTGTGAGTGTACACTCATTAAAATATTTATTTGCAATAGATACATGAAAAGAACAAGGACAACATCAAAACAAAAGCAAAACATTTATGTAGCTTAAGGGAAGTTACTCAGCTCACAGGTTGAAAAATAAACATGCAAAACTGGGTCTATCTACTCTAATACCAAGAGTACTGAAGATTGTGTGTCTGGAAGTGATATTTTTAAGTGGTTTTGGTATGACGCTCTTAGGGACGTTTCATAGTTTGGTGTCTCTTGAGATTAAACACGGAATTCTATAAATAGTACAATTTGCATTACCCTCTCAGAGAGTTCCAGAGCCTCTGCAGCTCCATCTCAGGACTCCATTGGGTGCAGGTTAGAGCACCTCAGAGGGAGCTGTGTAAGTTGTGGCCAGTGGGAAGGACACAGGCTAAAGAGCAAGGGGGAGACAGAAATCTTGCTGGCCCTTCTCTTGTAGCACAGAACTGGGTGCTGCTAAGTAACGATATTGAAGCTAGAGAAAGATACTTTTTCCTAATTTATCTGCCCAAGAATACAAAATCAGCAATATGTATTTTTGTTAGCGTCTCCTTTGGAGGAAAGGTAGATACAGCCCAGAAAAGGAGGTAAATCATGGGGTGGCAAGTGGAGCTGAGCCCTACATTCTGAAACACACTGCTGAGAGGAGCAGTGGGTGAGGCAGGAGAGGTCTGCTGCGCCACGTGGTCAGCTTCCTGGCTGGGGATTGAACTCGCACTGCAGTGGCTGTGGAAGCCCCACAGTGCAGTACTCAACATCTTGTGCCACCAGGAGGTCTCACCCCATCTCCCTTTCTTTACCCTCCTTGCTCTTTCTAGCCTCTCCCCTACTCAGGAAGTCTAGTTCAAGGCATGCTGGGACTTGTAACTCAGGGCAACAGCTTGTAAGTGGGGTTTGGGGAAATGGTACCATCCCTTTCATGGAGGTGAATTTATAACACCCTGACATCAGGACACCACCACCCAGGCCAGAGGGGCACTGCCTGCATGTGCCCCGGTTTGAACTCTGCCCCTGACAGCCTGCATCCTGAGAAGGAGGGCTGCTGGGTAGGAGGCTGAGGGGCTTTTCTTTTCTTCCTTTACTTCTGTTTTTGAGAATATAAGAGGCAGTGAGAGAGATGGGCTTGCCGGTGAGAACTGCTGCAAAGGCAGAGTGGACTGCACGCCTCCCTCCCCTGTAGTGATGAGCACGCTCCGCAGCATAGTCTCTACCATACCTTTGGACCCCTGTAGCTATGACTCTGCTTTGCACCATCATAGGTAACTGATCTTTCCCTCTCCTTCCACCTGCTTTGTAAATCGATGAATTGGTTTTTTCTGCACCAAAGGCCCATTTGTGGCAGTGGATGGCAACTGGGGGTTCTGGGTCCTGCCATCCAGAATGTCTGACCTGGTGAACAGTTTTTAGGCCCCTTGGCTCGGTAACATAAACCTGTCCAGAAACTATGCTGAATCCTCTAGGTTCCTACTGCTGAGGAGAGGGGTGTGGGGTGGGGGTTGGAAAACAGTGACTTGGAAATTGTAGAGAGTTGTGACCAGTGAGGTTCACTTTGGGATCATGTCACTGAAGAAAGCCAAAAGAGCTTAGTCCAGTTTCCAGCAGACACCAAACGCACTCTAATGAGGAGTTTTCTGGAGATTGGAATTGAGAGTGATGGAAACAGAATCGGAGATATTCAGGGAGATAAATGAGTGGGAGAGATTTATTGATGAAGCATGTGTAGCACTAAATGTGGAAGTTAAAACAGCAGAAAATGAGGTCCAAGAGAGGAAATTGAGGGAAGAGGCAGCATGAGGCAGGGGGAGGAGACTTGGGGAACATGGAGTGAAGGCATTGCTGGGGAAAAGGCCACAGCACGGGGCGGGTGTTAGAACTGGAGCCATCTGGGAAAACTGGTCCAATGGGCAGTGTGGACTTAACTCTGGACCCCAGGAGTGAGATGTAGATATCATAACTGATCACTGAGGACATATTTATGCCTTCGCCATAGTTTTTGTTGGTCTCTAAATATCGTAGGTACTCAATGAATGTCCAGAGCAGTGAGTAGCCGGGGAATGGTCTATTTGCAGGTGACACGGTAGTGAGACTTAGGACCTGCTGATTCTCAGAAATTTGATGCAAGTCTTAGATTATAACAATAACGAGAGAGGGAAACGAATGATAATAGAATACTCAATGTTCCCATTTCATTCTATGATTTAGTCTTTATTCAAAGCACGTTCAGCTCCTTTACTTCAGTACACTGATGCCCTGATGAGAGAAGCAGACGTCGAGTTCGGGAACCTGTGGCAGATGTGGACCATGCTCCATGTGAGATGGCTGCATAAAATACTCCTGCAGAATTTATGTTTCCATTATTTATTTTATGTAATAAACCATTCTTAATCTCATGATTTAAAAAACATGGATGCACACTACAAGGTTGCAATCAAACAGCAGCTGAGACAATAGAAAAGTCCAAGGCGGTCTCACATTTTGGGGCACCGGCACTGGACTTTTCCTTTCATGGATTGCTGTCATTCAGCATCATCACCAGGCCCTCCTTACCGAGGACAGCAGCAGTCCAGGCAGACAGAACTGGAAGCTGTACCTTCTCATGCTCCAGATTCCAGCACTCACACCACCTCGCTCCCTATCCGACGGGATGAAGCAAGTCCAAAATCAGAGCGGTGCGAGGGCTGGGTGAATGGACTTCACCTTCAGTGGACAGACGTGATGAAAGGCTGTAGCTAAGATTTCCAATCTATCTATCACACTTGTCACCCAAACTCTGTAGTCTACCATTTGCTGGGGCACAAAAGAATACCTTCCTTACCCCTCTTCTTGGGCTGGATGAGTAATCAAAAACACCAGAAGACTTAACAAAGAGAAAACAATAACATATAGAGTATATTGTTATAAATTAAAAAAAAACAAATATTAAACCAGGCTTATGTATCTCCTGTTTAAGGACTTGGGGAGGAGATTTCATATGATAGACGGGGATAGTTTACCTCATCCTTACTCTGAGAGTAAAGATGAGATTCTTAGATAGAGAAGATTTGTTTACTGAAAAACCTAAACTGGGAAAGACAGCCAAACTAGGCATTTCTTATTCCATTAGAGGGGCAATAGATTTAGGCAAGGACAGAAACTTTCCTCACCTTCAGAGCCTACACTGCTTTCAATCCCAAGCAACATGCAGTCTTTAAATAATGGTAGTAGACCTTCTTCTTGAGGCTCTTAGAACCTTGGTTGACCCCTAATTCCCATACCAAGGTGATAAGACATTTAGTATTGAGAAAATCCTAGCTGGCCTTTCTGGGGAGACCCCACACATTTACGAACTTTCGTTACCAGGCAAAGTTTCTTTGTGTTACAGGTTCTGGGCCTGCTCACCTGCCACCACAGATGTAAGCAAAAGGGTCTTTGGTACAGCAAAAGAGACAAAAATGACCATTTGTTCTAACAACAGGATAGAGGGAGAGGAGGAAGGTTCAGTTACCTGTTGATGGTGCGAGGTGGAGTTGCAACTGCAGGAGCTACTAGGGTGTGGCAGGGTCTGCTGCCTCTGGTGCTGGGCGCTATAGCACCCTGTGACAAAGTCTTACCAAGTCCTGCCACCATTGGGGTAGGCCATGGCAGAAAACTCCATGGCAGAAAACTCCTTCTCCTCCTGGAGGGGTGAAGGCCACTGCCAAGCCAGCTGGACTGGGAGCTGTCCCTACAGCAGTCACAACAAAAGAGAGAGGGAGCCCATGTACATCAGTCCCTAATAAAGGATTCTAAAATGGCTGCTCCCACCCTTTTCCCAGCAGTCCCTTCACTCAGGATATCAGTAAAGAGTTCTGACCCCATCAGTGCAAAGGCATCGTCCTCTTCTTCCTGGGTTATGTCGGACATGTGGGGACAGTGTTAGGCCCCTTGTCATACCAGGATACTCCAACACTTTTGAGTTGCTGTTATTAAACTTGGTTGCTTATATCTTTTCCATTTCCAGTATTCAATTTCAAAAATTAGTTCTGTCTTCTTTTTTTTTATTAATTAGTTAACTTATTTTTCTTACGATGTTTGCTTTCTTTTCTTGGTGTAGTCCCCTTAGAATTTCCACCACCCATTTACCTGTGCACCATCACCACAGTCCCTTGTGCTCCTCCCATCCCTGCCCTGATCCTAGTCCCTTCGCCTTCCCTTCCTAATGTCTCTGATTTGTATTTTTGCCTTTACTTCTGAAGCAACAGAAACTGAGGACCTAGAATTCACCTAAGAGTTTATGGTAGATCCAGTGAAGACAAAAATATGAGCACTTGTGCACTGATGCTCTTTCTTCATTATGACTTTAGGTTTCCCCAACCCCAAATATAGAGGGTTATAATTGATAAAATTATAATATTTTAGTATAAAGTATACAGCATGATGATTTGAGATATATATGTCATATATATATATATATATACACTCACAGTGTGAAAAGATTCTTATGAGTTAACACATCTATTACCACACACTTTTTGTGAGAACTATGAGAACATTTAAGTTCTACTCACTTAATAAACTTTAATGATGCAATACTGTATTATCAACTATAGTTGCCATTTTATACATTAGACTCCTGGAACATATCTTAGAAGTGAAAATATTATCTAGCTCTTTCCAATTTGCCTACTTCTTCACCCCAGACAACCAGATTTCCACACTCTCACTCTATTTCTATGAATTCAGAATGTTTTCTCTTAGATTCCACTATAAGTGATGTCATGCAATATTTGTCTTTGGCTTATTTCACTTAGCATAATGTACTACATGTTCATCCATGATCCTGAAAATGGAAGGATTTCTAACTTTATTTAAAGATGAATAATATCCCATTGTGTGCATACATATCTGTACTGCTTTATACATACAGCCTTTTTCCATCCACTTTGGTTGTTGCCATTGTGAATGATATAGCAATGAATATGAGAGTAGTTATCTATTTGAGAAAATGATTTACTTCCTTTGGATGTATACGCAGAACTGGAATTGTGGGAACATAAGGTAGTCCTATTTTTAATTTCTTCAGAAACCTTCATACTATTTTCCACAGTGACTATGCCAGCTTAAATTCTCATGAACAGTGTACATGGGTTCCCTTTTCTCCATATTCTCCCCAGCATTTGTTATCGCTTGCTTTTTTGGCTCTAATCTATTTCTTGTTCCCGCTCCCAATTAAGGCTGCTCCCAATTAAGGCTGAGAACTAGGTATCTCAGCTAGGTGTGAACTGCTAAGAAATTCATAGTAATTAATGATTCTGATGATAGCTATGAGGTATTAACAAAATTAGAAAGAACAAGGAAATGTCATTATTACATCTTTTTAAGATTGGGGGTGTGAAAAAATATCAATTGCCTTAAAGATAGCTTCTTTAATAGGGAGATGGGAGACATTTCTTATATTAGATCAAAGAAGGAAAAAAAAACAGGAGTGTCTAAGAGAATGTATTAGTATGGAAAGTTGTTAGTGATCTGGGCAAATAAAATGGGGGGGGAATATCAATCTAGAGAGAAGCTCCACTCAAATCCTTAAACTCTCAGCGCTGGTGAACCAAACTGGATTTCCAGGAGCAAGGGACAGGCATACATGTCAGAACTCACTCTTGAGACCCTTTGATGTGCTTCCTTCTTGATTAGGATGCACTGGGAGGCAATTAGTGATATTGTCAGTAGTTCCCTGGATACAGTCATACACATCTCCACCCCAGTTTGGGGATAGAATATTTTTAACACATTCACAGAAAAGAGAAAACAAGTACAGAAAACACTAATATGTAGGAATAATTCCATTCAGTGGTATAAAACACACATGATAAACATTGTACATTTTTACTATCAAACTTTAAAAAATACAAATAGTCATTTTGTATTCCAAGACAAGAATATACAATATAGTATAAAAGTCTTTTTTCCCCAGTTCATTTATATATTAGATACTCCCCAGTAAATTGACAATTTATTACATTATTTTATTGAATTCAACAAGTGAACTCTCAAGTATATATCATAGGAAACACATGCAAGGTATCTAATACTTTTTCAAAAAAGCACAGATTACCAGGAAAGGTACATTTCTAAGTATTCGTGTACTGAAAAGTTATAACTAAAAGAATTGTTATTGATGCAAGATAAATGATTGGAAACTAAAAAGCAGAGAAGCATACCCATATGATTGTGGAAATTTGTCTAGTTACAGCTGGTATTTCAAATAACTAAGGAATGATTGTTGAAAGAATTATTTTGGAACATTTTAATAGTTACTTGGAAAAGGTACAATTAGACCCTACATTTACATTATCTTTACATGGTTTATACATACTGAGTCCACATGTAAAAAAAGTAATTCTATTATAGCAACATCTAGAATGTTTTAATCATTTGTCAGGAAATCATTTCTATAACATTGTAGAGGGGAAGCATATCTTAAGACATATTGTAAAACTAGATATAGAAGCAAGACTGAGATATGTACTATTTCTCGAAAGCCATTTTAATTATAAACAAACTTGGAGCTATATTAATATCAGACAAAGTTGACTTCAAAACAACACTAATACCAAGAATAAACAACACTTTATAATGATCAAGTTATCAGTTTAACAAGAGTACACACATGTGTATGCACACTAATATATCTTCAACATACATGAACTAAAAAAAAACTTACAAAACTGTAAGGAAAAAATTCACAATTGCAATTAAAGCCTCAACATTTCCTCTTGATAACTGAAAGAGTATGTAGAAAGAAAATCCTATTTAAGATAGAAGATTTGAACACCTCTTTGAGCAAACCTTAGTAAATTTTAACATTGCAAAGTATTTCAACCAACAGCAGAAGAATATATATTATCTTATGTGTCCATTAACATTAAACAATTTAGATCATGTACTGGACCTTAAAACAAATCTCAACATATTTAATCATATGGAGGTATTTTTTTTTTCTACAAGAGAAGAATAAAAAATTCTAAAAATCATATAAAGATAAAATACTATGACATTAAATGCCATATTTCCACATAACCCATAGTAAGAAAAGATATCATATAGGTAATTTGAATATATTAAACAGTGAATGAAATGAATATTGTGAGATGCAACTTAAACAGATATTACAGATAACTATAAAGTTTAAAATGCTTATGTGTAAAGAAAGATTGCGAGTCTAAAATCAGTTGAAGTTCTCACCTTATGAAGATAGGAAAGGAAGAAAAATGTAAGCCCAAAGCAAATGAAAGGAAAAAGATTAAATGTGAACACAAAAGCTAATGACATAACAACTAGAAAAATAAATAAGCAATGAAAAGGAAGTTACTTTAAAAATATGAGTAAATGAATAAATGTCAAATTTGATCAAAAAGACTAGAAAAGACAAAATTTACCAATATTAAAAATTAAAGAGGATTCATTGTTTAAGGTCTATAGACTTTAAAAAAATAAAAACATAGTAAATGAACAGTTTTATATTCATAATATCAAGTACGTGGATGAAATGAACAACTCAGTTGAAAAGCAAAAATCACTAAAACTAAAGTAATAGAAAATGCAGCATATTCTGTTAAAAATTTGTAGTTTAATATAAAAACGTTCTTAAAAAGAAAACTGATCCCTGTTATATTTCATTTTGTATTAAAAGTAAAATCAAGCATTCTACACTTTTATTTTTCATTTGCATTTCTTCTTTGTAAACTTGTCACTTAAATAATTATTCCATATTAGGTGAATTTATCTTTTCTGTTTCTTATATATTTTTAAGTATTATTTATATAATATTTTTCTATCCTCATTTGCCTTTCAATTTTCTTAATTATATATTTGCTTGTATAAAGATTTTTTGATGCATACATAAAATTCCTCAGTAGTTTTTAAAATATAATTTCTGATTTTTCTCTGACTGCTTTCAGGTTTTATTTTTGTTATTTATTTTTAATCTTTTTAAAAAAGATTTATTTATTTATTTATGCATACAAGAGCAGGGGTATAGGCCAGAGGTATGGGAGGGGTGGTGAGAGGATTCACCAGAGTGAGAGTAGGGAACAGAACAGGCAGATTGACTGAAACAAACTGCTGAGGGGAGCAGTAGGCGAGGCAGGAGAGGTCTGCTATACCATGTAGTTCTGGGGATTGAACTTGTGATGCAGTGTTTGCAGATGCTTCATAGTGCAGTGCTTAGCCCCTTGAGCAACCAGGGAGGTCTTCATTTTCACACTTAATTATGATGTATCTGCTTAGGTTTTGATGAGACTATTGGGCCTCTGAGTTTATACTTTTTACTAAATTTTGAAAACATTGGCCATTATTTCCTCCAAGGTTTCCAATTCCCCTGTTTTGTCTAAACTCCAGTTATAAATTTATTACTCTCCTAATATTGTCCCATGTTTCAAAGTTACTCTATTCATGTTTATTTTTTCAATCATTTTGAACATGTTTTACTTCGAATAATTTTTATATGTATTTGTTTTCAAGGTTGCTGTCATTTCTGAATATTGATTTAGACTTCCCAGTGAAATATTCAATTCAGATAGTACATTTTACCTCTTTATAAGTTTCAGTGTATTTCCAGAGTTAATATCTAATACTACTCACTTGGTTTTTTTTTTTTTTCTTTGAAATGTTTAAATGTAGTTTAAGTATATTTAAAGTTCTTGGTTGCTAATTTCATGTTTTAAAAAACTAGTTTTAAAACTTTTCGTTTGCATTGTCATTTCCTCCTGGAACTTTACCTCATGTTCCTACTTTTGGTATCTCTGATTATTTTTGACTATTTTCATATGACTTTTAGACTGTTAAAAAGATGAAATTTTTAAGTGTATGGAATTTGTTCTTCTATAAAGAAATTTTATTTTTAATTTTTTAAAGATTTATTTATTTATGCATACAAGAGCTAGGTACAGGCCAGAGTCACGGGAGGAGAGAGGATTCATCAGAGACAGAGTAGGGAGCAGAACAGGCAGACTGACTGAGACACACTGCTGAGGGCAGCAGCAGGTGAGGCAGGAGAGGTCTGCTCCACCATGTGGGTCCCCTCCCTGGCTGGGAATTGAACTCACACTGCTGTGCTGTGGATGCTTCACAGTGCGACACTCAACCCACTGCACCATGAGGGAGGCCCAAAGAATTTTGTTTTTTTATTTTAGTATAGGGTAGTTTAGTTTTAGAGGGTAATTAGTGATGAGTGATGTATTTGCTTTTCTTTTTTTTTTTAATATGCTTTGCTAAACTAGGTCTACAGTAACCTTTACTCAGGTTCTGCCTGAATATTATGGTATAACCTCCTATCTCAAGGTTCCATATCTCTTCTGTGGTTGAACAATGGTGGAAACTCAAACCATTCTATGTTAGTCTGATTACTAGGATTTAGACAGTATACCTGACATCACTCTCCATATTCAGTATCCTTATTATTCAAGAGTAGCTCTGGAAGAAACTTACAGATGTGTGAAGTTAGTTTTTTTCTTAGTTTCCTCCTTACTGGAATTCTGCCCTACAACTTCTGTTCACCCTAGACTTCCTGAACTTCAATCTGTGTTTTCTCAATTCAGCCATTCTCTTCTTAGAAGCTGCTCCCCACCACACTGTGGCGTTTCTTCCCATAATAGAGTCTGAAATAAAAGCCCAAATGGAGATGCAGATATCATTTGTTAAAATAGGTGATGAATTATTGAGTAAAAAAAGTCAAGATATGTTATATCCACTTAATAAAAGTAGTTAAATAGAAAATTGGAAATCACTTTCAAAGAGATGGACATATTTCTACAACTTTACAATCACCCAAAGAAGATATAGAACACCTAAATAGTCCAATTACAAAATTACAGTGAAATTGAAACAGTAATCAAAACCCTCCCCCAAAATAAAAGTCCAGAACCAGACGGCTTTACAAATGAATTATACAGAACATTCAGAAATGAATTAGTACCTATCCTACACAGACTCTTTCAAAAAATTGAAAAAGAATGTATTTGACCAAACACATTTTATGAAGCCAACATCATACTAATAACAAAACTGAACAAGGACAACACACAAAAAGAGAAAACTATAGACCAATCTCTCTAATGAACACTGACACAAAAATCCTCAATAAAATCTTAGCCAAGAGAATCCAACAATGCATCAACAAGATAATCCACTATGACCAAGTAGGATTTATTCCAGGAACACAAGGATGGTCCAACATCCAAAAATCAATAAATGTAATCCATCACATCAACAAAAAGAAGAATAAAAACCACATGATCATATCAATAGATGCCAAGAAAGCTTTTAACAAAGTTCAGCATCCATTTATGATGAAGGCCCTCAAAATTCTCAGGATGGAAGGACCATGTCAATAATATAATAAAGGCCATATATTACAAGCCCATAATCAATATCATTCTCAATGGTGAAAAGCTAAAAGCCTTCCCCTAAAGATCTGGAACAAGAAAAGGATGCCCTCCCTCACCACTGCTCTTCAATATAATACTGGAAGTCCTAGCCAGAGCAATAAGACAAGAAAAAGGCATAGAAGGAATCTAAATAAGGAAAGAAGAAGTAAAACTAATACTGTTTGCAGATGATATAATATACATAATGAAACCCCAGAAGCTCTACAGAAAATCTAATCAAACTAATCAGTTGGTTTAGCAAAGTAGCACAATACAAAATCAACACACAAAAATCAGTAGCCTTCCTATGTACAAACAATCAATCTGAAGAAGAAGAAATTTTAAAAGATCACTTTTATAATTGAAACCAAAAAAAATCAAATACTTGGGAATAAATCTAACAAATAGGTGAAGGCCTTTTACAAAGAAAATTATAAAACTTTACTAAAAGAAATAGAAGACACAAAGAAATGGAAAGACATCCCTTGCTCATGGATTGGAAGAATTAACATCATCAAAATGGCCATCCTACCAAAAGCAATCTACAGATTCAATGTTATTCCAACAAAAATTTTAATGACATTCTTCAAAGAAATAGAAAAAAATATTGATGAAATTCACATGGAAACACAAAAAATTCTCGAATAGCCAAAGCTCTCCTGACTAAAAAAATGGGGGGAGAGGAAGTATCACACTTCCAGACTTCAATCTATATTACAAAGCCACAATAATAAAAACTGCATGGTACTGGAACAAAAACAGACACATAGACCAGTAGAATAGACTAGAAAACCCATAAATCCACAGGCTTATGAACAACTAATCTTTGACAAAGGAGCAAAGAATATGCAACGGAATAAAGACAGCTTGTTCAATAAATGGTTCTGGGCAAACAGACTGCTACATGCAAAAGAATGAAACTAGAATACTGCCTTTCACCATGCACAAAAACCAACTCAAAATGGATTAAGGAACTAGACATAAGACATGAAACCATAAAATATATGGAAGAAAAAGTAGGCAAAATACATGACATATACCTCAAAAACATCTTAAAAGACACAGCACCTAACGCAAAGATAGTGAAGGAAAAGATAAACAGTTGGGACTACATCAAGCTTAAAATCTTCTGTACAGCAAAGACACACTAACCAAAACAGCAACAACCAACTGACTGGGAGAAAATCTGTGCACACAACACTACTTACAAGGGACTTATCGTAAAGATCCACAAAGAACTAGCCAGACTAAACAAAAACAAAGTAAACAATCCAGTCAAAAAAAAGGGGGAGAAAAGCTAAAAAAATTTCTCCAAAAAGGAAATGCAAGTGGCCAACAGGCATATGAAAAAATGTTCAACTTCTCTTGTCATCAGAGAAATGCAAATCAAAACCACTATGAGATAACACCTCACACTAGTGAGAATGGCACATATCAAACAAATTAGTAACAACAAATGTTGGCGAGGATATGGAGAAAAAGGAACTCTCTTACACTGCTGGTGGGAATGCAAGCTGTTCCAATCATTATGGAAAGCAGTGTGGTGGTTCCTCAAACTACTAAAAATCGAACTCCAATATGATCCAGCAATCCACTCATAGGAATATACCCAAAAGACACAAAAATATGGATTCAAGAGAATACTTGTGACCTTATGTTTATTGCAGCACTATTTACAATAGGTAAGACCTGGAAATAACCAAAATGCCCTAAAACAGATGATTGGATCAAGAAGATGTGGTACATATACATGATGGAATGCTATTCAGCAATCAAAAATGATAAACTAGAGTCATTCATAGAAACATGGATGGCGCTGAAAGGGATGATGCTCAGTGAAATAAGTCAGAAGGCAAAAGGAAAATAGTGCATGGTCACCCCTAGGAGGAATATAAGGGAACCAAATAAGTGACCAAGGAAAAGAATAATAACAATAGCAATAATAATAATAAAAACACAACAAAAACAAAAAGACAAAGTCAAATTGGAGACACTTGGTGGCAAGTGGGGAGGGAATGAGTTGAGGGCAGAAAGAGTACAAGGGACTGAGGTGATGGAGCACTGGTGAAATAGTGGTGTGAAATCCATGAGGACCACAATTGATGCCAAATATATATAAAGAAAGAAGAAGGGAAAAAAAGTTGGAACTCCAACTCCTTGAACTCCCATTGTAGCCCGCTAGGTGGCGCATGGGGCAACCACGCAAAGACATGGCTCGTTCTGCGAGCAAGCCTAATGATTGGGTTAGCGGTCCTGTTGGCTCTCATGGGTGTGAGTGGAAGGGTAGTAAGGTAATTATATATGCGTGTAAGGCTTTCATATTTTTGCTTCCGCTATATGTGAGACACTGATCATTTAATAAACAGAGTGTTTTCATTTATTTTTTGTTAGAGATGTGTGCACACATACACATATGTATGTGTAATAAAACCTCCACAAATGTGACTATTATGATATAGTCTGTTGAAACTGATACAGTCTGACTGAAACTGCTTTTTTCCTTTCAGTCGAAGCCATTTAGTAAAGTTAATAATCCAAGTTAATATAAATTGTTTTTCTATATGTGAGCACGTGTGTGTGAGTGTGTGACTGTGTTATAGGAGAGAGAAAACATGAATATGAGAGTAAATTCATGTTAAAAAGACAAATGGACTTTTGTGACTGTATTATCAAACTTTGTTCATTGAAACACTGCTTGGTGGAAAAAAAATATGATATACACCTCTCCTCAAACCAAATTAAATAAATGCCAATATGTAAAGTACCCAGTCCTTCAGTATAATAGCCATTCAATGAAGTTAGATTTCTCTTCCTACCTTCTCAGTTTCTCAGAAATCAAATATATTAATGGCACTCTCCTGGAGTAATTTATTCATCTTTGAATTCCAGTTTGTTAGTGGCTCAGAAGGGCGGCATTTCAGGCTGAATAGAGATGGTGGATGATCACAAAGAAAACTAAGTTTGGTAATACTGGGAGCCTCAAATGAAATTATATGTGTATAGACTTTCTTTCCTTCTGCTCTAAGCTTGTGCTATGCAAAAATATAGGTGGCATGGAAACCAATCCATCAAATTCAGAGAATGGAAGATGTGTAAAGAGAATCCAAAAGGGGATACAATACTAAAGACAATTTCCCATAGAAGAGTTAAACTTCAGTTATTTAACTTTCATCTCGTGTCTATGAAAAAAGAAATTGGAGTACAATGAAAGGATTTGCTATAGTCTAAGAATCCTCATTCCACCTTCCTCAGAGCTAGCCTGATTTCAAAAGATTGTCTAGGGTGGTGACAAACTGAAAAGTTTATTTTTCTAAGGAACTCCTTGCAGATGTGCCTGTTTCTGGGTTGCATCAAATATGGAAATTTCCATGGTATAGGATGAGCAACTTTGTTTTTCTATAGTTGGGTATGGCTTGATGACTCTCAATCCCTGACCCTCTACCCGCTCTGTGCTGATCAATGTCCACACTTCTTGAAGGTCAGGGTTTCTACAGACTGCCTGGATTAAGGTCTCCATGTCAGAGCCTGTTATCTGGTGCAGAGGCCCTAATGCCATTAGCAAGAAAATGAAAGAAGCTTCCAAACAACCTTCGGATCGATGCTAATGTTATAACTTCCAACAGCTGCTGTTCAGTTTCTTTATTTGTTAAGGCCTCCTCCTGTGTGGAACTCTCTTGACTCAAGTTTAATTCTGTCAATTTGACAAAGATGTTTTGAGCAGCTGTTTTGTATGTTTTGTGCCCAGGCCTGGGCAAAGGCTTGTTGAAAAATGAAACATATAGGATAGGTTGGGTCCTTTCCTTCAAGACAATTAGTATACAACTAGAAACAGAAAAATCACAATTTATATGATTATGTATGGCTAGGATGATTTCCATAATGAGGAAATTTGGAAGGTGATCAGAGAAGGGATATTCATACTGGTGCTGCTGGAACAAAGATTTTGAGAAAGTGTAGAGGAAAGAAAATGTCTTATGCAGAAATAGTAAGCTAAAGAACATGGGATTGTTATTTCTTATCCTGTGATACAAGATACACTTTTCATTGCATTGAATTTCCAGCTCCTTTCTATCAAGATGAAGCACAAGAAGGACATACATGGACTAAAACCCTTAGTAGCAAGACTGTTGAACATCTTTGGGTCCATCTCTTTTGAGTTTTGCAGCAACTAATGGTAATACATATGACATTCCAACTGGAGCTTTCTACGTTAAAAAAAAAGAAAAGAAAAGAAAAAGCCAAGCAAAAACCTCCCATGGAGCAACTATTTCTACTTGAAGGTGCTTCAGATTCTCACAGTGAAGGAAGTAAAAAAGCATGATAAAAAAAGACAAATCTTCAGTAGTTGTTTTCTTTGTTTCAGGAAAAGATGGA
The DNA here is from genome assembly GCA_019455555.1 of Galemys pyrenaicus. Classification (NCBI taxonomy): domain Eukaryota; kingdom Metazoa; phylum Chordata; class Mammalia; order Eulipotyphla; family Talpidae; genus Galemys; species Galemys pyrenaicus. Next base: position 5,295,425 of record JAGFMF010011464.1, on the reverse strand, counting down.
GTAATGGAAATGTCCTCTTTTTGTGGTTCATGAAGTTCTAAAATGAAATATCTTGTACAGATATTAAAAAAAGATATCAAGAGGCAGGTGGGGCCTCCCTGGTGACGCAGTGGGTTAAGCAACACACTATGAAGCAAACCGCAGCCATGGAAGCACGAGTTTGATCCCTGCCACTGGCCAGGGAGGGGACTCACATGGTGGAGCAGACCTCTCCTGCCTCACCCGCTGCTGCCCTCAGCAGTGTGTTTCAGTCAGTCTGCCTGTTCTGTTCCCGGCTCTGTCTCTGATGAATCCTCTCTCCTCCCGTGACTCTGGCCTGTACCCCAGATCTTGTATAAATAAATAAATCTTAAAAAAAAAAAGAGGGAAGTGGTCTAGCAGCCCTTCTTTACTCTACCAGGGTGGACAGTTCTAGAATTGGGTCTTCCAAACATTCTCTTGACAGTCAAATGACTGTGAGGCCTTCAAGACATAGGGACCCTGACAGCACCTATAGAAAACCAAATCATTTAGTTTCTGATTCAAAACTTTCAACAATCTGGGTCATACTCTCATTTTTTCCAATCTCATATTCTTTCCCTGTTCTATTTTCAGTCATCTCCAGAATATCTTTTGCACATGCCCCAGGCTTTTACCTTGTGCCACCATGACCACTTCCTCAGTGTTGTCACCTCTTTATACCTGTACTTTTCCTTATAGCCCACTTCAATCTGTACTTAGTTTAGCCAGGTCTTTGCTGGCAATACCTATGCATGATAAACTCTAACTTTTCTGAAATACTTCATTCTTGACTTTCTGAGCTATTTATTTGATATTTAGTTAGTACCTTTTGGCATCACTTATTTTGTGGCTTATGCTCATATTTAATTTTCTGTGTATGAATATCTTTCCTTTTGTGTTAACCTAGTTTCTCTTATTAGAACATGAATCTTTGTGTATGGAGAATTTATTTTTAACCTATGTAAAGTTATGTACATTGCTTCATCAGTGTCTTTTGAATTAAAAATAGTCTATGAAACTCATAAACAGGCAAAACTTTGGCTAAAATAAAAGATTGCCTCAGTAAATAAAAATGAACTTTATTTTTCCTGCTTCTTTTTAATAACCTCAACTCCTATAATGTGACTTTTCTGGAATCTGCAAGTTTTTTATGTCCTACAGAACCCCAATATCACCTCGTTTGCTTTCTACTCATGGACTACAGTGTTTGACCTGCTTTTCTGTCATCTCACTCTTTCTGCTCTTGGAACACCACCATTCTCAACATCTACTGGTTCCCCAAATAATTTAAACCAATCTCATGAGTTCAAATACAAGCTCTATACAGTTGTCCTTTTAGAAAATAGACTTCATCTATGAACTTTGTGAACGATGTATCTGCAAATGCATATTGAGTAAAACTTCTAATATTTAACATGTTCAAAATGGATTCTTAGTTACTCATATCAACTTTTTTTTTAGTGTGGTCTTCCAAAATATTAGATTTATTCTGGTGATTCACACTAAAAATACTGCTGCTATTAAAAACTTTAAATATTTGACTATGGGAAATTTCAAACAAATATAATCTTCTAAGAAATGAACCTCCCTGCAATCATTAACCAACTGTAATGACTATCAGTGTTTTATCTTTACTTCAGATATAATTTTCCCTAACTTCCACTTGATTATATACTTTTATTTTCTCAGTAAAATTGGTGTACATTAAAATGCAAAAGCCAGGGTATAATTTTTGATGAACAGATATATCCATTTAAATAATTCTCTTATCAAGATTAATAATATTTTATCAACACAGAAAGTTTCCCCATGTCCTTTAAATCAATCTCTTACCTTACTTAAAGGGCACAGCTGGTCAGGAATTCATCACTATCAAAATTACCTATCAATAATTTGTTCCTTTTATTACTGAGTAATCATTATATGAACATGAAAGTACTTGTTTACCAATTCTCCAGTTGACAGATATTTGGGTCATTTAGAACTTTTGGTAAATGTGAATTAAGTTGCTATTCATGTTCTATTTCTGGAATTTTTTGGAGTCATATGTCTTCATGTGTTCTGGCATAATATCCAGTAGTAGAAAGACTGGATTATAGATGAGTATTTTCTTAACTTTATAAAACAAAGCAGCTGCATAATTTTACAAAGCAGCTGCATAATTTTATCTTCCACAAGTAATGTATGACCATTTTGTTTTTTCCATGTTCTTGTCAACATTTATTATTGTTAGTCTTCATAATTTTAGCCATTCTGATGGGTGTTTAACAGCATCTGACTGTGTTTTTAATTTATATTTCCAAGATAAGAATTTTTCATTAGTTACTGTATATATAGGGTACATTTTCTTTGTAATAACTGCTTAAGACTTTTGCCCTTTTAAGAAATTTAGTTATTTTAAAACACATTCTTTACATGATGTATTCTTTACATTTACTCTAAGCACCTTTTTGTCAGAGAATATCTTGGCAATAACTTCTTCCAGCCTGTGGTTTGCATATTCATCTTCTTAATAGCTTTTTAATGAGTAATTTTAAAGCTGTGAAAAAAATCTCATTTTTAAAATATATTACTTTTTTCATTTATGGTTATTTTACTCAGAAATCTTTTCCTATTCCCTATATGCATGAATATTTGTCTTTATTTCCTTTCAAGTGCTTTATGAAAGTATTAATTTTGGTAGTCTTTATTTTTTTAAGTTTTGAGGTAGAGATTGAAGTTCATTTTTCCCTTCTACATGTTACATTCAAGTATTGCCGAACCATTTGACTTTCCTTCTCCCTATATATTGCTTTGGAAACTTGACTGAATATCAATTGATATATGCATGTTTCTTGCATATGGAATACCGTTACTGTCCTTAATACTTTGTTTTAATTTTCCATGCCGAGTAGTTTAAGTGCTCTAAATTATTCTGCTTTCTCAAAATTATTGTGGCTATTCTACATTGTATTTTCATATAAAGTGTTAAATTACTTACATTGCCATAGAAAGTATGCTGGGTTTAGGATTGACATTGCTTTAAATCTACAAAATTTTCTACATTTTGGAGAAAATTGACATCTTAAATCAAAGACTTAAACTGCAATCGTCCAATCTATGAACATGGTATATTTTTGTATGTATTTAGGTCTTTTTAAAATTTCTGTCATCAATGTATTATTGTTTTCATTGCAGAGCTTTTGAAAAGTGCTTATAAAATTTGAGTAACTTTATAACAACATAAAATTTTATCTCAATCCTAATTAGCTGCTGCTAGTATATAGTAATACAATTGATATCTGTATATTAATTCTGTATCCTGAGACCCTTTGACTCACTCAATTTAGTCTTTTTTGCTGCTTCCAATATTTTCTTCTTTAAAAATCCATGGCATCTGCAAGTAAAAAAACGTTCTCCACCTCCCTTCTCAAAGTTTACAACTTTCTTTGTTTGCTAAAATTGCACTGGCCAGGAATTCCAGTATAATCCTGGAGAGAGGGGGTGGAAATAAATACTATAGCCTCTTTCATGGTCTTATGGGGAGAATTCACTATTTCACCATTAAACATGTATGGTTTTAAAGTTATCCTTCAGCAGTTTTAAATATTTCACCTGACTTCCAATTTGCTTAGAATTTAAAAAAACTATCACTGTGTGTTTAATTTTGTCAAAAATTGTTTATGCATCTACTGAGTTTCACTTATGATTTTTTTTGTTCTTAACATATAGATTAAATTAAATGTTTTTAAAATATGAAAGCAATGTCACATCTCTGTGATAAACATTACTGTCTTCTATATTGCAGAATTAAATTTAATAATTTTTCAAGGATTCTTTTATGTCTGTGTTCTTGAGTAATCTGTTCTTAACATTCTTATTTTTTAAAAAAAATCTTCTCAGGTTTCAAAATAATGATTTGACTGGCTTCTTAAAATTGCTTGAAATTTTATTGTCACTAATGTATTTTCTAAAGGAAGGTTCTCTTAACTCAGTCATTTAGTAATAGTCTTCAGTGAAATGATCCAATTTGCAGAAAGTCAAATTTCTATTTTATCTCATTTCAATTTTATAGTTGCTTTTCAGTAGGTTACTTCATTTCATCCAAGATATCAAGTTTGTTGGTATAATGTCACCCAAATATTTTATTTCCCTTTTAATGTATCTAAGATGACTCCTGTAAGTAGCCATTTATGTTTTCTTTTCTCCCCTAATTTGCCTTTCTAGGAGTGTATTGATCTGATAGATCCTTTTAAATAGATAGTTATTCTCTGCTAATTTTCTCTATTTTTGTATTTTTTAGATTCCTGACTTACATTTTCCTCCTTATATTTACTTTGAAATTAAGATATTTACATATACACCTTTTTTTATTTATATCCAGTCTACAATGATTGTGATTGTGAAGATTGGTTTCATGTCTTTCTTGTGTTTTCTTTTTTTTTTTTTATTAGTTATATTTGACATCATTTGTAGTCCCCAGGGGGTACCCACCACCATTTCACCCGTGCACCATCACCTCAGTCCC